>JAPTGZ010000010.1:20683446-20698348 GCA_029814645.1 Fowleria isostigma | reverse complement strand
CCCCACCCCACCCCACCCTTTCCTTGTAAAGGCTCCTACATGCTTCACATGAGATAGGTGATGTTTTGTATGACCACTTGGATAGTTGGACTTGGATGCGTCATTTTTATCTTTCCCCAACTAGCAGAAGAATTTTTCCTCAAAGGTATTTCTTCATTGCAAGCAGCTGAGAAGTCAAAGTGGAGCTAGAAACAACTAAATGGAATTTGTGGATGCTTCATACAAGTGTAGATACTTCACTTCATATTGATTTTCACATCGAGGTTCACTTTACCATACTGTAAACTTGACCATTTGCTCAGTTAACTATTGCAGCCATTAAAAACTATTTTCAGTGCACAGGTGTGCCTGAAAGACCTATTAAAAACAAAAAGTATTAGCAATTGTCATTTAAAATATATGCATGGAATTTCATAAGAACATTTTGATTGCCTCCTTTGAGGATCTCATTGTAAGACTGAGTGATGGTAGGGGCAAATTCTACCAGATTTGGTCTCACTTCCCACATTTTATTCAATTTCAAATGACTAGTGCATAATTAAAGTATTATTATGCAAAAATCCCACCTATTTTTTTTATTATTATTTTTCTGTTTCTTATCTTATTTCTATTTTACTTCATTTATTATTATTGTGATGTAATGCTTTTACTGGTTTTCTGTTTCACTGCTCTGATTGTGTAGTGGGTGTGTGTAGTGCAAAGTGTTACTGTTAAAATGATATTTATGTTGTGTGTTTCTTGTTAAAAATACATGAAAAAATTTGATCGTAAAAAAATTAAAAACATCTAGATTTTTTAGGTTCATATTTTTGCTTGTGTATCAATGCAGAAAATCATACAGTAAATTGAATAAAAATATGTGAATACTATTGACACTGATTTCAGCCAAATTTCAACCAAAATATACAGCTTTGACCAATAAAATCCTTTGTTTTGATGAAAGTGCTAACTGCATACCTACAGAACATGCCCTCAAATTTGCACCTTTAAACACTGAACCTTGACATTACTTCAGCTGCACAAAGAAAATAATATCATCACATAGAGGAAAAGGACGTTTGAAAAAAAAAAAAAAAAAAGAAGCCCAGCAAATTATCTATATTTGGAATAGAAAATGCTCACCTCAAGCAGGCAGTCAGTCAGTGCAGGCTGGATTGTTTAGCAGTAATGTGTGTGTCTTCTCTTGATGTGTGGGGTGAGTACTCTCTGAAAATATTGCCTGAGGTGGACTAGTGTGTGCACGTGGAGAGATTCACATGGCAAATTCCCATATTCCTGAACTATTTCTTCATGGACTGGAGAGAAATAGCTGTATGACTCATGCATATGTATAAAATTTATATTAATTATTAAACTAATTAAAAATGAAGTCAAATGCTTGTGGAGTTAAATGTCACTCCTGCAGGAGAAATTATATTTCCACTTTAAAACATTAAGCCAACCATCATGAAGTCTCCCTTCCCTGCCGTTTGTGTTTTCACAGGCACCAGGGTGGGCATATAGTATGAGATCATGTTCCTAATGACTGGTAGTAGTGGACGGTGTTTTAGAAAAACAGCTTATCAGCAATTTGTAGTTGAGGGAGAGTGCATTTACTCACAGTGGTAATTACAAACACAGGAGCCAATGGAGTTGCATGAGAGCAGGAAGCGCAGGGCTACAGGGGCATGTGTGTAAATGTACCACTTTGTCCCTGGTTGCCTGGGCCCAGGGCCCAGCCCCAGGCCCACACAGAGAGCATGGGGCCCAAAAGGCTCAGGGAGAAGGAGAAGAGAAAGGCATGTAAGGAGATGTAGATGGTATGAAGGCAGAAGACTTCGTAGAGTGCACATTTAACCCCTTGGCTTTTTCTCAGTGAAGGGGGCCCATGCAACACTTTTCCTGTACTTGCTCCAATCTTTCAAATTAATGAAAAAAAAGTTGTCTCAGCCTGTGGGAAAGTGAAATATAGTAAAATGGAATGAACGGGAAAAGACGACAACTATTTATCCCTTAATAGTACTGTATTTACACTGTTCCACCTTTTTCGTTCTCGGAGGAAATGCCTAAAATGACCATGTTTTAACTCATTCATCTAAAAACAAGTGAAGAATAAAAGTTGAAAGATGGGAATACAGGAAAAAAATTCTGTCTTTTAAAATCCCACCTCTCCTATTACATGGTCCAAATGTGCAAGAGTGTGCTCACCCAGGCGGATTCACTCTGGAGGCTCCTCAGGAGTATTGTAGCTCCCCTCCTCGGTGCAGTCCTTGATTTAGTACTGTTAATAAACATGATGTAGTGCATACAGTGATTGCTCAGACAGGAATGTTTCTTTTTTACTTCTCTTTATCATACCAACGCACAATTTCACATGTTGTATGTAGCGCTTTAAAAAAAAAAAAAAAAAAAAAAAAAAAGGTCCCTCATGGTTTATTTCAGACCCTCAGAGCTTTAAGCAGAGGACAGATACTACTGGAGTAGATTTAGCATTATGAAATGCCAGGCCATTTCCCAGAGCGATTAGTGGGGCCCATTTTCAAGTCATTATCTCACAGCGCATGTGTGTTTTTGTTGTGCAGTACAACATGGCAGTGGGTGATTATTGTCACTGTCAGGTAAACATCAGGTGGATGAAGCTTCTGAAATCCATTCCTGATACATTATATGCATATTATGATAAGGTTTTGGTCTTCTATGTTCACAGCTAGAGTGATATTTGTCTTGTGTGTTGCATGCTTTGGAGGGATTTCTTGCTAATTAAAAAGCAGTTTACTTATGCTGAACCTCTTTAAAAAGCAACTGTACCCAACAAGCTGGATTTATGATTTGCCTGCCAGCTTCTCCCTGGCGCAAATCTTCCAGCAACATGCTCTCGGCACAGAGCCCACATGGCCCTTCACAGCTGGCTCTTATTACAAACCCATACAGTAGCCATTCTTTTTCTCTTACCCCCCTCCCTGTTTGGTGACGCTTATTAGAAATGTAACATACTTGTCCAGGAGTTTGTTACAGATTTATGTGTTGCAGGTGTGCCCTTTAAAATGTGCAATTGTTACCACACAATCTTTACCAAGACCTGCTATCTACAGGAGTATGAAATAATTTTTTTCCATTCTGACTTACAAACAAATGTGGAGTGAAACTGAACACTGATTGGAGAGTTGTAATCGTCCTTCTGAGACAAGGCAATTTCACACTTGAGTTTTTGTGAAGGCCACAGCAACTATAATCTGCTTGTTCCTTCATGAAATTTTTTTGCAAATACTACCACGGTGAATGTTAAGACTCAGTGTAATATGAGCACTCACTCTGCACATTATAAGGATTTTCAGAATTCAAATGAATTTCCAGAACTGCTTCTTGATGTGCTTTGACTGGTACCTGGTGTGTCTGCTGCCTGTCTGTCAACACCAGATACCCTGAGCGTGAGCCTGTACGTCGGCAGACCATTTCACCCAGAGTCTGAAACTCCTGCCAACACATAGGGGTGAATCACACTCCTACCCAGACCACTGAAGGCATAACGGGGTCGTCAAGTTGCTCCTGACTGACTCCTGGCTTTAAGCTAGCATTGACACATTTACAAAACATGAAGAATTCTAGTCCAAGCTGTGCAACACGTGACCAAAGGTGATGAGTTCATGGACTAAGCTTGGGGTTGTGACAGTATCCGTGTCTTTCCATCTTTACCTCGGTCTTCAGGTTTCACAGGCTGCCTTCCCTCACATGGGTCCCTCCCCTGCCACTGTCTCCACTCCTCATTTTGTCTCCGTGCTCAACAACAACTCTCTGGTTACATGGCACCACGCCTCCTGGTTGGTATCCCCTCATTGTCTCTGCTTTAACTCTCCCTACCTTCTTAAACTGAGAGGGACACTCAATGCCTTTAATATGGCCTTGGCCCTGTCTTATTCCAGTCTGTCATTCTGATCTGTGAGCAGCAGGTCCCAGCTCCACCCTGAGTGATTGATAGCAGGGATGCCCTCTCCTCTCACCCTCCTCACCCCACCCCCGGCTAGGCGGACAGCATAACGTTTCATGAGCTCATCTGTGTGGCGCCCAGTAGCTGCACCTCAAACGCAGGCACCACTCTTGTCTCGTCCCACACGACTCCCTGGGGGACACAAAGCATGTGTGACCTCCCTTCATCCAGCCTTCAACCCCATCTACACATGACCCTCCAGTACCCTCACTGTATCATCACTGTCTCCATGTCGCCAGACTTTAACTCATTTTAATACCAGAATATCCCTTTACTCTACATTTAACTTTCCATCCTAATCTCCTCATTACAACATGGTTGTCACAGAATTAAATGTCCCAAATCATTTCATACAGATACATTTTCTCCTACAAATCTGAATGGAATCAAACAAATCCTGAAGTAATATAATAATGAGGTCATCATATTGGCATTTTGCAAAAGCAAATACAACAGCGCATTAGGGCCACATAAGAAAATAAAATTGCTTGTCACTACGAGAACAAAGTCATGATATTTTGAGAATAAAGTCATAATATAATGAGAATAAAGTCATAGTTAAAAAAAAAAACCTCATTATCTAATGAAATTAATGTCATTTTATGGGATTAAAATCCTAATATTTCTAGAATAAAGTCATAATATAATAAGAAAAGACTCATTACAAAGCGAAAATAATGTCGTACTTTTCTGAGATTAAAGTCGTAGCTTTTTAAAAAACTCATTATATAACAAAAATAATGTCGTACTTATATGAGAGGGGATAACATCCCACCAATCAAAAAGGCTGACATGTATTTCATAAATTTTAGAAAGTGTTAAGTTAGTAGACCTAGAAGACAATGTGACTAATGCATTACCTGGTTGGTCCAGTTCAACAGAAGTAAAATTACTGCTTCGCTTGTTGTGTTTGCTGTAACCAGACACTCTGTCTAATTTATTTTCAACATATTATGACTTTACTCTTATAAAAGTACATTATTTTCATTAAATAAAGTTTTTTAAAACTACGACTTTATTCTCATTATATTATGACTTTATCCTCAAAATACTGTTATTCTCATAGTGACAAACAATTTTATTTTCTTACCTGGCCCTAATACGCCATCATAAGCAAGCACTTTTGAATTTACCTTAGCTTATACAGTACATCTCTATCAAAATATTAGCATCATACACTCGTTTGACTTCTTAACATCAAACAAATAAATGCCTTCAATTTTAGGAAGCCTCAGTATTGATCAGACACCTTTTCATCACCTTTGTGACATATCTAAAAAAAGAAACCACAAATGTCATCTTATGATATAGCACTAACAAAATGCAGAACAGAATCCCTTGTTGAACACTTCTTCATCAAATCACCTTCACCCTTTCCTCCACGTCTACCTCACCTTAACCTCCCTCCAGGAAGCCAGGAGACGCCTGTCCTCCTCTGCATGTGGGACATTCCAAGAGCGAAGGAATCTGGGGACACTGATCACCTAATCTCTCGGACTGAAGCAGCACCTGTTGGGATGGCACTGAAGTGGAGGAAAAAATTCAACTCTGTGTGTATCAGATGATGCTGGCTGCGATGTGACAAAGACTTATCAATTCATATAGATGAAATAAATCTACTCTGTGTTATTTATCCGAAATGAAAATATTAAAATAAACATGACATGTAGTCTTACCTTATTTTCCACGTAGTCTGTCAGCTCAACATGACGTGATTCTCTTGCTGAAAGACAAGTAACATTACAGCAACCCAAATGCTTCCTGACCCAAATGAAACTAGACCATTCATGTAAGAATAGAACACCAATGAAAGACATACAATATGTCTATGAGTCCTTCCTGACATCCAATCAAATACCTCACCCAGCTGTTCATGAGGTGACCATGTGCTGTGGAAGACCCTGAGAGACTATGAGCCATGATATAAATCACTGAGCAGGACACCGCAGTTGCTGCTTACGTCTGCACGTGTTGAAGACATTTAGATTTTTGCCATAGCTGCTTTGGAAAACTTGTCATTAGATGTGATTGTGTTATTATTCTGTTTACACTTGGGTTTTGTAAATGTGTCTCTCGGTAATAAATCGCTTGCTGCCTGTAAACACCTCTGTTTCCACCGCAGTGTCTATTAAATTAGAGCTGACAAATAAGAATTTCTATTAAAAGCCTATAAAAAGCCTGTGAATTGTAGTCAGGCTGCTTCTAAATCTGGAATTCATGATTAATGTTCACTGCTGGCTTCCTCAAATTGATGGTATATGTGTTGAATGCATGATATGAGAGCTTGCCCGAATACCACATGTGTTTTATGTGTAGACTACAGTATGAGTGCACCCATGCTTTGGTTCATCTTGATAAATGATCTCGATTGCTCTTGGACTGCGATTGTTAATGTGGCCAGAGGAGGTCTAGTTTTTCCCTCTTGTCCAAGGTTATTTAAACTAAACCAACCATTCCTTTAAATGTCTCAAATCCCTTACAGCATGGGCCACAGCCTAATGCCTGACAGAGGAACGCTGCTTTGCATGTAGCCTGATTATTATCTGCTACACAAATTGCTAGCAGCTGCGTTGTTCACGGCTTGACAGTCCCATAGTTTATGTATTGAAACTGTTGGAATGTGGACAATTACCACTTTCACTTTCTCACAAAAAACCCTAATATAGTTTACATAAACTGTTTTGTTGAAAATCCTGCTTTAAAGGGCTTTATGAGCCTCTAGGGCAGCTTTCAAGCGGATAAAAGAAAATTTGTTTCGCCGGTCCCAGTTCATACAGCTATCTGGTAGCAAGGGCAAACAAAAAAGGACGACCATGTTTCAAGCAAAATGATTATTATTTCGTGTTGATTCACTTAAAGCGGGAAAATTGTTTACATAATTGAATTGTAACAAGGCTCCATGCAAGGAAAATATGTCGTACCACCCACTTGTAAAGTGTGCTGAAGGTTAAATTTTACCAGACTCAATGCTGGACTATTATATCTCTGTTGTGATTTAGGGGTCACATAAAGAGGAAACCGCAAAGAGGTTAGCCAGCAAACAGTTGAACTCTCTGTTTGCTGGCTCCTCAAATTTTTTGCTGCCTGTCATATGCTGATTTGTCACAGAATAAGCTATATCTGAATTGAGCAATATTCTAACAAAACATGCTCCGATGCGGGTCGATTCTTTTATAATTTTAGATTTTGCTCAGGGAATGATGGTACTTGCTCATTTCAGTGTCTGTGACGGGAAAGTCACTGAGAAGAGGAGAAAAGGACTGCTATGAGACAGGTTGTCTTCTTGTCAAAAAGCTGGTGAGCACCTTGCGAGTGGTTGAACAGTTTAACCTATAATTACTACAATTAAAATAATACTCATATTAACAAAGAAAAATTGCTTCCAAATGTTCTTTCACATGCGCACGAAAGAAAAACAAAAACACATGGCATGGCTTGGCTGCAGAATTTTGGCACTAGAGCATGACACGTCAAAATTGAATTAATCTTGCATATAAATGAGTAACTATAGCTGATTTTATGAACCCACACACCATAGAAGAACAGTTACGAGACTGAGACAGTACATTTTACAGTCTGATTGTAAGTCTGGGGGTAGAGCCATAGTTTATTGATGTAGATACATAAACCGCTTTGTTGCTAACACGTGCAGCAATCTCACAATGCATGCTGGGAATTCCCCATATACTTGGTCAGGCATGACTCCAGAACCTGACTGTAGGGAAACAATTCTAATGTGTGTTAAACCACTGAGAGGATTCAGAACGTTGTTCATGGACCACATCACTGTAAGGTCATAGAAGACAAGATGGGGTGTGAAGATTGTGTGTGCGTGCATATTCAGGAAGTGTTAATATTTAGGAGCTTCAGAGATTGATCATTTCCATTCTAATCTGTCACATTTAAGTGGTCTCCCAGGACAAAGTGTAACCTACAATGAGGGAAATACAGTAAATATTGCACATACCACCCTGACGTGTCGCAACCTTTTTTGTGGGGAAAATTGCAGGGGTTGACATCAAAGTCAAAAGTATACAACTGAAATCAAAATGTCAGCCATATGCCCTATAAAAATCACTGGACCTCTCACTCCTGTGATGAAGAGAAACAAGAGGGACTCCAAAGTCAACACAATTTTCTCTCTTTCTTCCAAAAAAAAAAAAAAGCCCAGTTTCAGGTTTTGCCCTTTTGCTGCTCACAGATTGAGGAGCGCTGTTAAAGAGACCTCCAGAGGTATTACTGCTTGACTTTTTTTTTTTTTTTGGCATTAACGACCTCATGTCCAGTAAGTGCCCTCCCATTGAAGTATTGATGTAGAGGCCTGCCTTGGTGAGGAGTGTGAGGGAGTGATCAGAGGAGTCCTGCAGACAAAATTGCACTGCTGACCCTGTACATCAGTGATTGATGTCAAGTGTGACCATGAAACCCAACAGGGGTTGTTTTACTTTTGATTTTATTGGCCACCATGTCAGGCTGTCTGCTGTCTGAGGTGGAAAGACCAGTATTGCTACAGTATCAGTCATTGCACTTGTACACTGTGGAGACACCACTGGACAACACCATGAGTTATGGATCAGTAATTGAATTCTCGTTCTTTTTCAAACAGACAGCGTGTGACATGACCACGGTGATACTAAGTATTATAACCTTGGTATGCTATGATTTTGACTGTGATAAAACAAAACACCATCAACCCTATTCAATTACATTCATAAACATATCATTTATATTATAGACTTAATTTACATTAAGCCTCTGAGGGAAAACTTTTTACCAGCATGGCAAGGAAACATATTTGTACTGTAGAAGTGCAAAGTGCAGGACTTAAACATGGAAAATAGAGGCTACATTAGGTTGAGGCAATAAAAGGATTTGATGAGGTCAGGAAATAAACCCTGGTTTTGGCTTAATGACAACGCAGTACCTTTATTTTGTGATTTCCGAACTAGCCAGGTGCTGTAAGCTCCTAAATATAACCGTGAAAAACGAGTGATATATATTCTCAACAGTTACTTTTTACATTTAACTTTTGCATTCTGCCAGCAGACCTTTATGAAAGGAAAATATGGTATTTAAACATATTTCTGAGGTGATGTAGTTGCTTAAAGATATCACAAACATGAGAAGATTTTTAACAACTCCAATACATTACATATGTTGCCTCAGAAAAAAGATACACACACACACACACACACACACACACACACACACACACACACACAATATTTTGCTTGACGTTAGTCCCTGTGGAAGTCTTTATGCAATGTAAAGCTTATGCAATGTCATAAAAAAATGTCATAACATTTATTTCACTTCAGAGTTTCATTCATTTTCCACCAAGATCTTGTATTGATGATGGAAGAGTTGGACCACTGCAGAAAGTCTTCTCCATCACATTCCAAAGATTGTCAATGGGATTCAGGCCTGGACTCTGTCCGGGCCAAACCATGTATATAAATGATGTCTCATGCTTCCTGCACCACTCTTTCACAATTTCACTCGATAAATCTGTGCCTTGTCTGTGTTTCCACTGACGTTCAGACCTGGTCAGGTTCAGCTAACCACATTTTATGGACAAATAACAAATCTAAACCTGGCCAACTGAAGACCTAACAATGACCCCACAGGCTTGTACTATAGGTACTAGGCATGATGGGTAATCACTTCACTCACCTCTTTTCAGATCACATGACTTTTTTTCATTGTAACACAGTCCAGTTTTTATGCTTTCATTCAGACTGATGAAATCTACTCACCACATCAGTTAATCAACTTCAGGTAAAATATATTAATCTGCACAGTAATTATCCAATGTAAGGCTTTTACCTACGTGCTCAGTTAACCCTTAAAAATCCAGTGCTAATTTTGTGTTAGTCCCCAAATGAAGTTTTCTCTGTATAACCTTTCCTAGGTGATTTATCACCATTTATTTTGAAATTACCCCCTTTATTTTGCATTTTTCACTGAAAGCCTTTTTTTTCTCCTTTATTTAATTTCTGATACTTAATTTAAATGCTCATGACAGCTCAGAGTAAATTTAAGTTAGTATAAAAATGGATAAAACTGAAGAGAAAGTGACTTCTATTTATTATCAAATTAACATAATCCATCCACTGTCACTGATCAAACTCCATCGGTTTTACTGCTGAATCAGTGTTTCCACGTTCACTATGGAGCCTCTGAACATCAACAGTTACACAGTAGTAAACAGTGACAACTGGACCAGGAGATTCAAGAAAAGACATCTTCACTGACAAAAAAAAAGCAGCGGCATCAGCAGATGAACATGGAGGAGATGGAATGTAATTATAAACTTACACACAGCGCATTGTCTGTCCGCAATGATATGTCATTAAATACTGATGTCAAATACAAGAAATACAAAATACTGGATGTGCCAGCATTGTCATAATCCCCCTGTGTGAATAATAACCCATTTGTTTTATATCACACATACTTTAATCCAAGAAGACAATGTCCATCTGTCCATCTGTCTTTGTGGCCGATGAACGTTTTTATTTTATTTTGTGCTCCAAAAGTCCTCCTTCTATTTTCCACCAGGTCAAAGGTGACCAAGGTAGATCATGGTCAAACAGTCCACCTGTCTGTTTATTTACAGTCCGTCATCTATGGATATCGCTGATTATTTTCAATCTTGACATGTACTTACACCTTATATTCCTTCCAGTCCAGTTCTGGAGTTATCCTTCCTTTCATTTTTTGTTATTTCAAATTTTTTAGTGAATATTCACCTTGAAAAAGGTGACACTGGTGAACCAACACACTCACAACATCACTCTGCTTTTCTGCCTTTCTCCTCTCCCTTCTTGACTTGAATTTTCAATTTTACTGAGCATGCTCAGTGGAGTAGCTGCTCCTGGGAAAAAGTCTTCAAGAAGTCCTGTGGTCATATTTTTTTTTTGTCCCACCCACTCAAGGTCAAACCATGATTGGTCAATTCACCTGTCACTCTGAAACCAAAATGCACAGCCAGGTGTTCATGCTGTCATGCATGCAGTCCTGTAGATACTGATGATTCTGACTTGATAACATGTTTCAGGACAGTAACCCTTTCATTACTGATGTGAAGTTGACAGTAGGTTTTACTTTAGAATGTATAGAAGAAAAATTTTTATTAAATTAATTGTATTAAATGAAATGAAATATACATTTTGAAATAATTATTGAGTTAATATTTATAGAATTTAATCCTGAAATTTCCTAGGACTTCTCTGAAGGTGCAGAAGGCCCTCATGGTTCCCCTCTGCAGTTACATCAGCCGATGGTTGTGATCGGCAGTAGATGTTTGGGCCTTTATGGGTTAAATACAGGATTACTTTTTTCTGAGACTTCAGAGGAATTGTCTGTACTACAGAGAGTCCAGATTTACAACCATTTTTTTTTTTTTTAATCAAAACTAAACATCAGCAGGCTGCTGAACTCTAACAAAAAGGCATTAAGAGAACACATGCTGGGTGGGTTTGTAAACAGGAGCAAGCTGTGTGCAATTTGCTGACATCATGTTACACCATTTCTGGGATCTTGAGTTCAAATTCAGGTTCAAACAGTTACCCCTTGCTGCCATTTGCAGCTTCAAATGTGCAAACCTGATATTGTTGGCAACCAGTCGTCTTGACTGTGCCTGACCAGAGTGTGAGCCACAGCTGGTGGGTGGTTCGACCAAAGGGACCATCAAACTCTGCTTGACCAGGGTGGGTCTCTGACAAATGCTGCACAGGGATAACTGCCTATCTGCTGTCTCACTAATGTGATGGTTGTTTGCGGAGACTGAAGTACTGGAAAATAATTCCCACAAGTCACTGTCCATCCAAAACTCCACATTCACCCCGGTCCGCTGGTTTATTCTTGTGCTTGTGCATGCATTCACTGGACACAAGTGCACATAGTAGAAATGGGTTACACAAATATGATAATTACAGGCATAAAATGTACATTATTTTACCCTACCAATGATTATAATTTTATATGAGCTTAAATACAAGGCAGCACAGGAGGAGCTGTGGCGCTGAATATGCTCTGATTGCAACGCAGCAGTACATGTGTGTGGGATTTCTGTAGAGACTAGATGTGTAGAGAAATGCAATGGTGTAGAACACCCTCCCTTTTGTGTCCACAGAGTGCACTCAGAGCAATGGGGGAGATGTAAAACACTGGCAGCATTTTTCTCTACATTTATGCATACTCAGAGAGGAGAAAAATAGACCCGTGGTTTATAATTCCCTGATTTCCCTGGAACATGCATCGAAATGTAAACGAGTACAATAAATTTACTTTTAACCGCCTCCTTGGGAATCAGCCACATAGCATGGACTTAAGGAACTTTCATACTTTCATTAAATGCCACATCAGTCCTTGTTAAAGTAACAATGTCCATCTTATGTGTAGTGAAATTGTGTGATAGCATCTGCACTCTGAGACGTTGTGGTTTACAACATGGACGTAATGAATACGCTGGGTTTTCACCAGTATCTCTTCACACTTTCCAAAATTGACCTTTTTATGGCTACAATGTTGATTATTTTTCATGTGGTTCTCCTTGTTTCTGTAGTGTTGTCTCTGCTGAGAGTTCACTCACTCAAAGATGATGACAATGGCAGTAAAAAAAATCACAAATGATATTTTAATATGGATCTCAGGGGGTCTGGCTAAACCTGGTCAGACAGAGGGGATGATTTCTGTCATGCATGCATAAATTACCCCAGACTGCAGCTGAAAGTTAAAGATTCAATATTTTACCACAGGAACAAGGTTTCTTTTGGTAGCTACAGGATGTAAGTCAGGAAAAGGAAGACGGTGTCTCTTTCCCCCTGAAACCTCAAAATTGTCAAATTTATTTTAGTATAAAACATGAATTAATGCATATTATTCATGGTATTTCTCAATGATCTTGTTACATTTACTCTTATTGATTTATTTCAACATGTATAATTTTGCCAAATCCAGTATATTTGTTCTTTATCAGCTGTTCTCTGGAGTTTGTAAAGCATCCATCAGCAATATACCATGTCCTGTTATCTTTTCAGAGAAGCATAGGAGAGGCAGCTGGACTGGATCCAAAAGGCATGAAGAGAAAGCAGAAAAAAGACTGCAGAAGAGAGTGAAGCTATGCGCCAGAGAAATAGGGAGGTACTGGGGCGTAATTTAAACAGGCGACGGCTGTTGCACAGACAGGAAATGAGAGGAAGGCAAGTTCCTGGGATGGGACTGAATTGGATGTTTCAACCCCAGACCGGTATCAGAAAGAGTAGACTTATGTGGCGTTGTTAAGGGTAACAGTAAGGTCATTGAGAACAGCATTTCCTTTTCTGATCATTGGGCTGGCTTGTCAGCACCACTATCTCGGTTCCCACATCCCTCTCAATTCTTTTCAATAGGTTGGATTCAAAGTCTGTAATTCAGACCGGAGCTGAATAAGACCTCCTGTTGCTGCCCCTGTTTATAAGCTCCGCTGCACTCTTATATGCCGACTGCTTTGATTTGAAGTTTTGGGCAGTTTCATCCGATGGAAGGAAGTCAAGTTGAAAAGGAAAGAAACACTTCAATATTACATTAAAAAAAAAAAAAATGAATAAAATATGCTTCGGACTGGTCTGAGAATGCCCAATGCGACTGGGTCTTTTTTAGTCTGTGGTTTTGATTTAAAACAGACACATAATACGATAGTCAGAACCCCGGTCTACCTAACCGTTCACATGTCAGTGTGTGAAAGGACCAGGCAGGCCTAAGCTGCTCTGGACTGTGTAATATCCAGCCATCTTGTGAGTTCTCACTACTCAGCCTTATGAAGTACACAGTCCAGTGCCAGCCCGCCAGATTACTGCCCCTAATCAATCTGATTAGACTGAGAGGGCGGACACCTTGGCTCACATCTGGACTGCATGCTCCAGCTCCCCACAGTTTAGTCTGACAGCAAAAGAGCCAAGGTATTCGGCTACACATGAAGGTGATTTGGGTCGTTCTGTGACATTGGTGGCAACGGTCTGAGTGTATACGAGTCTACAAGGATGATATTTTGTCCCATAGTGACACCCGACCCATGTGAATTAAGACTGGTATGTAGAAACAATGGACGTTTTTTTTTTTTTTTCTTTCACATGCATTAAATTTTATGTTTAGAGTTGATACGTTGGTTTATTTTGACAGATGGCATGAAGGAAAGTCTCATTTGGGAACCGAGGTATGTGCACATTAAATGCAATCCCAATTTAACTGTTCAAATTAATTAATTTCTACAGTAAAAAATAATAGCACTCCCTCGTGAGCTCATTTCCACCATTCTTTAATGATGGTGAAATACAAGGCCTAACGTATCAGCCCGGCTCCCCTCACTTTCTCTGGTCACTCCGGGCGCAGGCAAGAATAACAGGCACATAAGTCATTCCAGGCCCGCTATTATAAACAGGTGTCACTTTGGTGATAAAAAATGACACCTTAATTCCGAAGCGAGACACTTTGTCAGAGTGGATTAACACATCATCAGTGGCGATTTATTTTTATTGTGCCAGCATCACTTGGGTGGAGGTCCAGGATGTCAGCGGTCCTGGCCCCAGCCGCTCCTGGGAGACCACTGACATGACAGGTTCGGTGCTGATGACTCTGTTTCGAGGAGGAATCTCCTGACAGACGATCTGTACTCTAGCACTGGTGAAGGAAACAGATGAGGCTGTTTAAAGTTTTCAAGCTAAAGAAATAAAAGCTGCCATGTGGTTTTCAAATAAAGTTCTGGTCATTTTAAACCTATGTGTTACTTTGCTGTCGCCCATTTTGGTGTTTTATATCAGACATTCAAACTGGAATCACATAAAAATTACTGAATAACATTTGTACATTAAAATATCAGTGGTAATGTGTGTGTGTGTGTGTGTGTGTGTGTGTGTGTGTGTGTGTGTGTGTGTGTGTGTGTGTGTGTGTGTGTGT
>JAPTGZ010000010.1:20653842-20674462 GCA_029814645.1 Fowleria isostigma | reverse complement strand
GCCCCGCTATGAATAAGTTAACAAAAATAATTGTTGATTAATGAAATGTTATTCTTTCTGAATATCTTGTCTAGGCTTGTGGTAGAGTATCTTGACACATTGGTAGGTGGTTATTTAAATGCGTGATTGCGTATGAGATGTAGGCCTAAATGTTAGAAAAAGTCCAGGGCCTTTTTTTAGTTCCAGTGCTATGTAAAAAAAAAAAAAAAAAATCTGAATCATGGTGCATTTATATCAAATAGCAAAATAAAGCAGCAAAGTAATTCTAAAAATCTGACTCCATGGATGACAGAGCTATAATAACTGAACATGTCCCAGTGAAGTTGTGGGGAAGTATGTGTACATACCTTGTCTTCGAGTGCAGGTTGTATAATTTTTGGCAGAATTTAACTGCATGTCCTTTAAGCATGTTTAAAAGTACAATCTACAAACCAACAAATGAGGCTCAACTCATATTACAATAAGTGGCTGCTGATAATAAACAAATTTGACAGTGACATTTTAGCCTTTATTACTCATTAAGGTCGATTGTGAAATTGCTTAGATTTAATGGCGTGGGTTGGCCAAGTTTTACCTCCTGTAAATTTTCAGTTCAACTTGTTCAAAAGTGAATTATAGCTGAGTATACCTTAGTAGGGGAAATACAAAGGTGTAGTTTGACTATATAATATGCAAGGTGCTGAATGAGACCTATAAATGCAGGATGGTAAAGCATGATGCAGTACACTCTCAGACAATCAATGCGAGTATATTTCATAAAAAGAATTTCAGGGGAATATTTAAAATAGAGAAAAGCGATCCAGCACAAATATGAATGGCTGACTTTAAACACCTTAATGGCCCTCAAACCAGGACTTGGCAGTGGCTGGAATTATGAGTAATATCCGTCTGCAGGCAGCTAGTTCATTTAAGAGACGAGCAATAAATGGCTCGACCGAGGGGGAGGAAAATTGTGTGGTTCATATTAGACAAGGTATGGACTTGTCTATTTCCTTTGTTTTTCAGTCCCAGAATAGAAATCGTAAATAATAAATAATAGCCAGTATTTTGTGGTCTCATATTTAGCGTGGCACAACTAGGGTGCATAGAGAAATGATGGCACAAAATAAATTGTAACAGAATAACCCAATCCAGATTTGTGTTCCTTTTGTAGAAGTTCCACATTCAATCTTTGACCTTCTAAACTAAGTCTACCCTCAAGCCATCCGTGGACTCACTACAAAATACATTCTTTATCATTGTCTCTGGAGTGACACAGTTTTTGAAACGGCATTGGTCCATTTCAATTTCAGCCCTTATAATCTCCATGTTTCCTCTTTTAAGCTAGTCCTCATGTTTTCTCCAGCGCTGCCTGTCCCTGTGTTGGGAAAAGGCCCATTTCCTTCTGGTTCCAAGTTCTCCCACTGAGGGACTGAGTGTGTCCCTAAGTTCAAGCAGCACCCCAGGCGATGTAAGGGGTGAGGAGAACAGGAGGTGGACCGTGTTAGAGCCAGGCAATACTAACCAGTGTGTGGGAGAAAATTGCAGGGTTACTGACCTTACAGGGAAATAAGAAAGGCTTGAGAAAATACTCAACAAACAAGAGGCACATCAGTCATCTTCAGTGCATGGTCAGATTTTTTTCTGCGTCCAATTGCCTTAGGTGTAGTTTTAAAGGCCAGTAAGTATATAATCAGTATACTTTCCCTTCACTTACGTAAGTCCTTCAACCCCAAGACCACATGTTCGTCCCTGCCCTGTGATATGACCTAAAGAAATTTGATAAATTAGCGCCCCTTAAAAAATCACTCTAAAACACCATACATAATTTTACAATGTATTTAGTTAGGGTGTCATATTTTATACGTGCGGTAGTTCTTGAGCATCAAGACAATGCCATAGTTACAGGTTTTTTTTAGGTGTCTGCATAGAAACTTTGCTAGGATTAAAGAAAAATGCTGGGGGGGCTAATTAAGAAAGACAAAGAGGGACAGAAAGCACAAATAGACACAGCATGAAACAGTACACATACCCTGGTCTCCTATAAACTCCAATAACCATTCTATCTCATCTCCTACTGAGTGTTTTGCCCACTTAACAATGTCACTTTGCCTCTGTTGTCAACTTCCAGTGTTTAAGAATTTACATTGACTTCTCACTGGAACTATGCGTGTCAGCGGTTGACACTGTAGGGCTAACCCCATGTGTTGAATGACAAGGGGTCATGACCCAACAGCAGTATATGATGATTTGAGAGGAGGAACAGGCTCTTTGGGTGCAAAAAACAAGGTTAGGGCTACGGAAAGATCATGGGTAAGGGCTTGTGTCCACAGGCAGCTTTTTTTGGACTGGAAGTTCCCACAATCTGACTCAAATTATTGTTGCAATGGTTACACAAAAAGTCATTTGTGCAATACTGGATTATTCATCCCTGGCTGCTGTTATTTATACTTTATGAAATACCACTGTTGTTAACTCAAAGAGTAATATTACAATATTTTCATATGAGGATGTGGCTGTTTAAACTTCAGATCTGCTGTTAGTTCCTGTACAGTAGAGTTTATTTGGAAATTTCCCTCAGCAATTTTAGAGATTAATAAAAAAAAATTAAAAATGGTAGCCCAGCTTTGATTTCTAAGTTAAAACACATTATTAGTTCTTTCACTGAGGCTTACAGCTCGTACTCTTACTCTAGGCTTACAAAGCTCCCAAAACAAATATGCTGACACATTGTAAATAACTGGGAGTCAGTGAGTTACTCCTCCATCTTTGCTGATATTGTAGGCTCTGCCTCTTCTTGATTTTGATTGGCTGGTGTGAGAGATGTGACATAGCTGAGCACAGCACAGTTCTGAAAGTTGAACTTTTTCTAAATCAAAGCACCATGAGTTCCAAAGAAAAAAAAACAGAGCAAATGCTAAGAGTATTTTTGCACCTTGGTATAAAAGAAACCTCCTGTAATATATCATAGTAGACTGGTCACATTTCAGCTGTAACACAGTGTTACAATTACTGAGCAGTCATGGTCAAAAGTAACAGCATTTAGGTCGAAACAAGTGTCAAACAGTTGGATCATATGTTGATTCATCTCATTCTACAGGGATCTGGGCAACATTACTACATCATTTAGCTGGCTCAGTCTTGTCACTTATGACAATAATTGTAAATGTGTATTCCAAAATATGACAATTTGGGGTTGCCAGCTCCACATTTTCTGACTGTGCATGTTCACTTAACTTACTTGCACAAGTGATACATGGGAAATCAGTTAAAGAGTATGAGATGGGAATGACATACTTTTTTCTGCAATGTTTTATAGTAATGTAAACAATCTAATGTGCAGATAAATTTAAAAAATAACAGATTCCACTTTATATGAAATGGAATTTTGCACATTCAAGAAAAAGACACTTCTATGATTGTTCCATATACTACTACAAGACTGACACTAAAATGAAACAATTACATAAAAATTAATCAGCAAAAGTGATTTTATCAAAGTCTGAGCACAATGTATGAGTGAGAATGACAGGTTTGAAAGACAAATTTGGCCACAGGCCATGATTAGACAGTAGAGTGATGGATGTTGCTCCTGTTTCTAATGAAGCTCCTGTCTCCTATTAGCCCAGGGTGAGGGGAAACAAAAAGGGAGGGAAGGAAAAAAGGCTGCAATAGAGGCCAGGAGCACAGAGTTATCTCATGCTAACTTAGTTAGCTGATAGGCTCCAGGGATACAGGAGGAGAAGGGTCAAGACCCCTACCAACGTCCCCCAAGGGACAGAGGCACAGAGAAGTCAACATTCCTGAGAAACTCTGAGACCTTCCTCCCCTAGAGAGATGGAGAGATGAGGGAAAGAGCGATGGAAAGAGGAGACAGAGAGCCTAAGAGAGAAAAAGAATGAAAGAACTTTGCATGTTCTTTCCATTTACTTTACACAGAACAATTCATGTGCAAGCAAAAAAAAACACACATGAATGTGCCATAGGTGTTATATTAGTGACCTATAAACTCATACTGACCTATATGAAACTCGTTTATGTCATTTTTTATTTCATTTTTATGCTAACTCCTGAAATAGTCTTTCTCTCCTCTCCTATCCTCCCCTTCCTAAGTTATTTTCAGTGCAGTGTCGGCTGGCGCCTGCAGAAGTCTGAGGAGCAGGAGAAATTCTTACTAGTTGTCTGGCACAGAGCCATTGTTAAAACGATATAGCATGTCAGGTTTATCGCTTACAAGGGCATGTAAAAACAATCTGCAGAGTCTGAACCTGTTTTTGTTTATGAGGCATAGTTTCAAGAAAATATATGTGTGCACACAGCTGATCACACACTATTTTGCAGCTGTAGTACCGGCTGAGACTTTGACAAATTCTGCGGGTGCAGGACATTGATAATCACATTATTTATTAGCCTTGTCTCATATAGCTGATACTGGATCTCAGCCCTGGGCTTATAACTGCCTCTCTGTGAGAGAGAGGTGTGGTTGGACGGTGAGTCCAGAAGTGCAGTTGTGTAAGACTGTCTGCACATGATAAGACAATACAAGAAAAACAGAAAGACCTAATACAAGAAATGAACACAGAGGTCTCATTTTTCTTGTTTTTTTTTTCCCTCTTCCCTGTCACTTTCAGTTATAAGGATAATGTCACTGGAAATATTGATCAGAAATTTTTCTTACCATCTCTCAAGTAAAATTCACACAGAAATTAATGATCCATATAGAGTGTTTGAAGTCTACTGCTGCAGCCTGGACATGCCACATTTTAAGGTTTGAAAAGATGCACAGTAATGGCACTTTGTCTGACCTCAGAACTAAATCCCATTCACTCCCCCTACTGTACAGAAAGCACACAAGGCACAAGGGAATTTCAGAGTGCATTGCCTGTGGATTTGATCTGTGTAGTTAAAGTAGAAATACAATGATGAAACTGAAGCTACAAGCATATGATCGCCAAAATGTTTCCGCCTCACAACATGCATCCTGTGTCACGTGTTTTTTGTGACAAGAAGCGACTGTAAGTAGCAAAACAGATCACTGAAAGAGTGCAGAATCACAGAAAACATTATTGTTTTGGGTTCTGAGTCATTCCTCAGTTCAAAGCCAATGCAAAGCACCGAACACAATGATTCCTTCCTTTTCTTTGGGGCAGACATAATTTTATCCTGTCTGTTAGCATTTCTCTTTTTTCTCCAGATCTAATACAAAAAAGCTTTGACAACCCCCATTCTGCTCTCAGTCTCAGCTTGTCATCTGCATCTCACTCCTGACAGCCCACACTGCGATCTCTCCTCAAATATGTAGGAATGTATGGGAAATATAGCTTCTTGGAATGCCACTGGCAGTGATTACGACAAGAATACGACAAGAAGGCAGTCGTGAGCCTTTTCAAAGCTTAACGCCAGTCATACAGCGTTCTAAATCACTCATCAATAGGGCCTTTTGCGTTCAGGAGTGGGCTATGTGCAGTGAGAGAAAGTAAATGTACCATTGCTTGAAATGGCACAGTGCTGCTTCATTGCTCTGAATGGACGCCATGCTCCCAGACGTCCCTCGTCTGGGTTGAAACCCAGCAATAGTGGTCAGTGTATGCAAGGGGGTGGAAGGATATTCAGACTTTCATCGTTGGTTAAAAATAGCTTGCTCCCTCTCTCAGACAAAAAAAAAAAAAAAAAGAGAAAGAACCCTGCTAATAATCACAGCTCTGTACTGGCTGTCTGAAGCATCTGGTCTGAGAATGTGTCATTTTTTAGGAGGGGCCTGGGAAACTGCAGACACCACGCTTGCTGCCCAGAATAAGAACCATGGGAATGATTGAAGGGGTCGTTTTTTTATCGTGGCTACTATACTAGACCTAGCCTGTCTCCAGAACTGGACTGTCTCCTTGCCGAGCCAGGCATAAGTCACTCAGCGCCTGGTTTGCCAGAAACAGATGACTTTATGGCAGCATGTAAAAGGTGGGAGTCACATGACATCAGGGAATCGGAGAACCCAGGAGAAATGTCGTCTCTCGAGGGTCAGACAAAAGACTCATCACTAAGCAAGAAAACTTTAGAGTTTTTTGTGCAAATCCACGAGATAAAAATTTAAAGTGAATACACTGTAATAAATGATTCTGTGGTCATATAGATTTTAATCGATGTATTAGGTAAAATGTATTGGATTTATTTATGTCTTTGACTTTGATGATTATTTAATTGACTTTCAAATAAAAATGTTTGGGATAAAATCATCTCATTGTATTTCATTAAAAACATGAGCATTCTGTTTATTTTATTCCAAACACAGAGAATACTGAGTAAATGCAAATCAATGTAATCAGGCAATTTTTAATTGAAAAGCACTTCCTGCCAAAGTACTTTTTTTTTTTTAAATGCAGTGGGCTATTATCTAAACACCAGGTGAGAAGAGTCCACAATACACCTCTTCTTCCCCATTGCTCATCTTGTGCAATTCTACCTGGCAGGCCAAGGTAAGGAAACTTGTTGTCGGTTACTTTATCCTCTAAACATATGGTACTTATTCTAACATATTTCATTAAACGCTAATGTTATCTGGGTACAGTAGTGTTAGCTTTATTGCTAACACCCTTAAGTTTGAAGCTACTTGTTCTCACTTCAACCAAACAAGTCCTCTTTTTCATTGACTTTTGAACTTCTCCTGTTTGACATCAAAATAAACTTTTACAATAAGCTGTGGCTTGGAGGTAGGGCAGGTTGTCTTCAAAGTGAAAGGTTGGTGGTTCAAATTCTAGTCAATCTTAGTCACATATGTAGTGTTTTTAATTAATTCTATATTGTTTTCCATTCTAATCTACTCATATTAAGTGGATAACTATTAAGGGCTTGATTAAATTAACATTTAGTTGATACCAAACATATGGAAATTTAATTAATAATATTGCTTGAAAGGTGTTACCTTATTTTTATTGAGTAGATATGGTGGATCATTTCTTATAGTGTGATTGCATACTTTTTAGCCATTTTGTCTCAAAACACTCACTTCTGTTTAATATTCACTAGATCCTTATTTATACTGTGTGTGGGGCTGTGGTAGTGGGGAAGTGGGATGCCCACACAATAATTA
This sequence comes from Fowleria isostigma, assembly GCA_029814645.1. Classification (NCBI taxonomy): domain Eukaryota; kingdom Metazoa; phylum Chordata; class Actinopteri; order Kurtiformes; family Apogonidae; genus Fowleria; species Fowleria isostigma. The sequence continues at coordinate 20,667,399 of JAPTGZ010000010.1, read as the reverse complement.
GTCTTGTTAATAAACATAATAACCTTAATCATAACTGCAATCAGTTTGTGTAACTAACAGGGACAAAACACACATGCACTGTGTTTGTTGTGAAGTTTAATCGAAAATGTAATCTACTTTGTCTCCTTCTAAACTTCTCATTGTTAATGTTTAAATTGCAATAAATGTGATTCTATTTAGCCACTGGACTGTATAAATAAATATTTATGTGGAAAAACTTTATTAATTTACTTGTTTATGCTTTGTTGCTTTTAGAGGAGAACCAAAGAAATTTTTCTCATGAAGTGTTTCCACATAATGTGGAGTTTAACAGGCCCACTGGTGTGAATTGTCACAGGCAAAAATCGGTTGATACACAAGGGGAAGTTGCTGCCGCTGTTAACTTGGCTAACAATTAGCCTTTATAACAGGCAGAGGTGTTCATGGGAGACAAACTGGTTAATAAGTGCTGTCTGACAATGACTTCTCATACAAATCCCAGGAGAATTTACCTTCATAGAGGTGACATTTATTCCAGTGAACAGACACATTTTTCATTTTTATGATTTGAACATAACCTAGAACAGTGTAGGAAAATGTCATAATATTAATCCCTAATGTACCCATCATGTACATAATCTCTTCATAACATCTCTTAGTCCACCAAAAGAAAATCAACAACAGTGAACAATGATTGAAACCAGTGAGAACAGAGATAATGTTTAAACCTTTAAACTGCAGGTGGATTATAATGTGTTTTTTTTTTATATGTGTGGACGATAACATATGACGTTTGAAATTCACATTTGTACTTTTTATTCATCCAGAGTTTAACTTGTTACTACACTGATCATTTTTCATAACTTTGGTCAACAAATTAGAGTTTTCTATTTTGCAGACATGTCATTCTGTGGCGACACCACAATGAGTAAGCAATGATTTCTGTTTGGATCCGTTCCCTGCTGAGAGTGAAAATATTAAAACATGAAAATGTGACAGAGTAGGGGCTTGAACCCTGTAAAATCTGACCCATTAAAAACTAGCCAAAAACTTCCAATTTTTTCAAACTGAAGCATTTTTTAGACCATAACCCAAACAAAACATTTTGCCATATCATTTTATTTATGATATTTTTTGCATCACATTTGATACATTGGGCATTTTTGGCAACTTTTTATTCACAACAATGCTAACTTTAGATACAAAAATAGATTTTACTAGTAACATTTTGAAAATATAGAACATTTTGGGTAGTTGTTAGTTTTGGGGTTTTTTTTACATATAATTTTTTACAGACTTTTTATTTCCCTTGAATGGCACCATAATTTCAATACATTTCATCAACAATAACAATTTAATAACAATATAAATGTTCTTCTTAATGTAATTGTTGGAAATTTACTAAACACTTTAGTATAAAATATGTGTTGGATGATTAAATGCTAATGGACATGTCGAAAAGGGGAGGGGGAAAAAAAATCTTTCTATAGGCTGCAGTGGGATGACAATCCGCCAAGGGACAGAAAACACGTATGGGGTCACATACAAGTTTTTAAGCAAAGTATTGATCTTGTTGATAAGATATAGGTCTCAGAACTTGGCATAGTAAATAAGATATAAATGTTTTAAAGGGTAAAAAAAAGAAGTAAAGTATATTTATATAGCACTTATCACAGAGCAAATCTCACAAAGTGCTTTACAGAAAAATAAAAATACAAAAGCTTTACAGATACATAGGTCATAAAACAGAACATATAAAACAAATACAAAATGCAAAAAAAAAAAAAAAGAACATGAGTATGTATGTCAACCACATGCACCTGGATTCAGCAGCACATTTTTCTAAATATACAACTGTACTTGTGTAATGGTAATGTAATGGTGATTCGTATTGTTTGAGAGAAAAGACTGATTTTCTTTTTTTGCTCTGTTGTATTCAAAAACATAAATTATACAAATTTTAAATGTGTGTATTTTTGCCATCATTACACTACTTAATAAAACTTCTCTGACTACTACCAAATAAATAAATAAAACAACTACCATTAAATATAATAAGAATAATAGAAGAAATAAAAATATGCATGATATTTCAAATTACAATAAATTCTTAGGTCTTCCTTCTTATTCCTTTCCCTCTGTCACCTGTAAACTGAATGTCTGCTGGAGGAGAAGAAAATGTGCTAAATGTTCTGTTTAAACATCAACCATTGCCTGTCTGAGACACTACGCACTTTAATGCTTAAGCACTGTTGACAAATAAGCTCATCACATCTCATATTGGAAAAAAAGTCAACCAGCTTAAAATCATTACCCTAGTTTGTGTGTTCCCAGACACTGAGCTGTTGCGCTCAGTGATGTGTGTGTTCATGTTGGTCTGACCTTCATTGTAATAGAAATAAATGACATATAAAGTCTAAATGTGTCACTACATGGTTAGTGTGTAACTTCAAACAGAGAAGGCACAGTTTAAGAATCTCCAAATGTGTGGATTCTTATTCAATGACATTCAGTATTTCACCTTAGTTTGTCTCTTACTATATGTTTTCCATAGATATCTGAAGCTGCAATGCAGAGATGGTGCTCCCTATGCATGTTTGTAATTGTGTAGCCACTTACTACCAATCAAAGCTCCATTACTACTGCGTTTTAAGGCATTAGAGATGTCAACATTGGTAAGGCATGTGTATTGTTTTCTCAGTCAAGGAAAATTAGAAAATGAATTCCTCTGGGCTGAAGTGGAGTGTGTTCACAAGGGGGATAAACGAGGGCGGCGTGCATGTGGGGGTCAGAGGGTGGGTGGGAGTCTGCGTGCTGAGGGGTGGGGAGATGCCAAATTGTGCTCAGTCACACTGGCAGATAATTTTCACTGAGACAGCTGAATTGTGGGAAAAGAGGAAGCGTGGCTACTCTGCCATTTGTTTTGCTTGTCGCTGCCTACCACCCAGACGATTAAAGACACAAACACACACCTCCATCAGATGTGTCACCAGCGGTAGCTGCTGAACAATCATTTTTAAAACTGCGGTCTGTGCAAAGCGCAATCCACAACTCTGCAACAGGATGTGGCACAGGTATGGGGGAAAAAAAGCAACGAGTCTTAGAATAAACTTTGTATTTTGGTATTTTTGCTGTAATAGTATATTCATTGTGTGCATATACACTACTCTTGACCTTACACAAAGAACCCCCTCTCTCTTTACACCCCCTACATCCCCTCCTCCCCCCTTCCCTTGGCAAGGAAATGGCAGCTTGAGCACAGTTGAGAGCAGTTATGGCATTATAGGACAACAGAGGCGTGGCTGGCCTTTAAATGAGGGGACAAATTGTAGTGCAAGGAGGAGGGCCAGCGGCCAGCAGTGGCACATGGGAGGTGGCCCCTGCGTAGCTCAGCGGGGTCAAGCAGGCCTCCATGCCATGTGAACAGGAAAGGTGTCTGAACTTTTGCCTTGTCCCGCTCAGTCCATCATCTAGCAAATGGAGCACATCAGCCACACTGGGGGAGAGAGTCTGGCTGGGGTGGAAGTGGGGAGGTGGGTGATGGGGGTGGCTGAACACCTCACACAAGCCCCCTTTGTGCTCTGAACAGGGGTTTGAATTCTGGGGGAGGGAGGGGGGGGCAGCTGCAAACTGAGGTAAGGGAGATGGATGGGGTATATTGGAGGAATTTGTGAGGAACATGCTGTTGGAGCAATTATCACAACTTCATTATCATGGCCAAACAGAGGAACATCTATCTTACCATTCAAACTGTCACCTGCATTTCATTTCAGACTTAATAACAATTCAGTAAATTATGTGCAGCTAAAGTTTTCTCCATAAAATCAATGCTGCATGGGTGAAATGAGTAATCATGCCAGCACTCTACAGGTACTGAGTTACTGTGTATACTGTCTTGATGGCAGTATGTATTTACCAGCGCAGTTTAATTAAACTCAACCATAAATAATGTTCTTGCACCATCACACCAGCGTCAATTCATATTTGTGGCTTTTTAATATATTATGTAATACCTGTGAACATGCAGGAGATTAAGATATGCAACATTCCAAGTACTGCGGTACAGTTTTTAATTTGCATAGTTTCTGTTACAAACACCTGATCATAAATCATTATTTTCTTCATTACTCATTATTTTTCTGTCCTTCTGCGGTTTACATGAGTTTGATAAATTTGTATCTACATATTTGTACCAACTTTCCAGCTTTTCAATTGCATTTAAATACCACACCTAAAAAAAAAAAAATTATATCATCCACAAGAAATATGCAAATATTGTGTGTGTTGCCTATGCTTAGATGTATGGAAAGTTTTTAAGTTTCCAAATCTATCTATACATATAAAATACAATTTCATCCCAAGGAGTATATTCTTGTGATACAAAAAACAAATTTTAACATAGAATGACGTTGTGAACATGAAGTGAAGTTGTATTATGACATAACCAAACTTAACTTTCTGATTATCACCATTTCTATAACTGACTCTTAAGATACTTCAGTCTAAATATAGTGGAACAGGCTGCATTACTTCCTCCCAGTGGGAACTGAGTGGGTGTAGAATAACAATATCAAGAAATATCTAAATCTTTAACATACACGGTATCTTTATATAAATGTTAAATTTTTTTTGATGTCATAGTATTTTAGTGGTTTACCTCATTTACTTTTTAAAGAATCTGTCATTGCATAATGAAATGCAACTACAATAGATGATGGATTTACAGAGAAAACCTGGAACTAGTGGATTTATGGTCCTTTAATCACCCAGCACCATTAAAATAAATGTCTATGTAAAGTGCAATCATTTATATGTAATCATTTAGATCATATATTTTAATTATCATTTTAAGATTTATATATCAAGTAATGTCTTAATCACTGGCATTTCAATCTGGTAAAAACAAAAAACTTTGGGCAAATCTTCCAAAACCGATGTGAAATTATGTCATGTAATCTAATTAAACTGTTACTAAGTGGATGGAATATTGAAGGGAAAAAATCCACAGATTTTGTCAATCTCTACAATTGATTTAATTAACTGCAAATCTCTTTCTGCGACCCCTGTAATCCTGTTTTTTGCCTTTTTTCACCCGGTAAAAATTAAAGTTTCACTATAAATAGAGGTAGATAATGCAGTTGACCCGAGGGGTTAATTCTCAGGCTTTTGGATGCTTTCATCCCCTGGAGGCCCACAGTCCACGCTCTCCTCAGGTTACATTACCATGAACTCGAGAACCACTGCAAGGAAATGAGTTCATATGGAGAAATGAAGCCAGGATTTGGTCTACTCAGGCACCTTTGTAGGCACTCCTAGGATGAGAAGCCAGAATCAGGCTGGGTCTTAATACTCTGATTCCATGCTACGTCATCAGGTTAATAAGACCAAATCAGGGAATTCAGATGAAGACAGAGAAGTCACAGAACAAAGGGATGAATATCCAATAAGTTTACAGAAAACATGCATGCTTTGTTGGAATATGTTGAGGCTTTCCTGTTTAGTTAACACCTGTCAGTCATAGACTAACATACACATGAAGGATATAAAAAGCAATAAATAAAAAACTTAAATGAAATGATTGAATTAATACCAGATGAAAAACCCTGGTGAGTTGAGCCACTCTGAACTGTGTCCATGCATGTAGTGGAGCCAGTAGCTTTGCTGACTAATTGCTCCTTTACATAATCCTAAAATGTTTTTACATAATCTCAAATACTGTTTACACATGAAAACTCTACAGGATTAGTGTTATAAAGTACTTCACACTGCCAGAATAAATATACATCCTATGTAACAAACCAAACCATTTCAGCATTTGTCTTTCTACATTTGTTAAGCTAATCAAAATACAGTTGGATAAATAGATAAATGTGGCCTGAGTACACATACAGAAGTCAAACAGCAGATGACATGTCTGTCAGTCTTTTCCTACACTTCCAGTATTCATTCATCTGTGCTGGTGACACTTAGGACCTGAGGCAATGGCATTTATGTCACACTCATATGATATATACACTATGTAATATGTGTTCACGCACCACACTCACAGAGCCCAAACAAACACACGTGTGAGCCACACTCACGCCTAAATATGAAAAATGCAGAAAAGCACTGATTGACTGAGCAGCTGAGCTCAGCTGAGGTCTGGAAGCTCCATTGAAGGGGCTACTGTGGTGGACCTGAAGGTAAAAGTGCCTCCTGGGGTGGGGAACTCTGGGAAAACCGTCGCTGAAGATTTGTTATTGGCAGCATCAGGTAACCTAACAACCTAACAGCTATCCTAACTTTTGGCAGGTTGCAGTATATAATTCAGACATATAGACATATAGAAACTCACCACAATTTTAGCTGTTTTATTTATACTTTTAAACTCTATGAAATGACGTGAAAAATACATAAGAAAAAGAAAACCTTTCAGAGGTACTTGTGTGTAGCCTTACAGGAAGCACAGAACAAAAAAGGACTGTTTCCTGATTGCTGAGATTTTTCTTCAAACGCAGCATCTAGACCAGAACACATCAATGCTCAGAAATGAATTCATCATGGAAATATTACTCCTTATCAGACCTGATGTGAACGCTAGACGGCCATTGCAGAATCCTGCACAACTTCCTCTCACATTGTGCAGACATGTCATACAGTAAACTTTTCTTGCTCCTGCACATGCCCAAAAGCTTCCCACTGCCTCAGCACCCCCAAACCCCCAAACCCCCAGTGCATGCATTAATCTTGTACACCCGGGAGGGAAAAATCCAGCAGCTGCCAATGCAGTCCCACCCAGAAAGCTCTGTCCCTGGAGTTCTACTAATTCCAAGGTCATGTGGCTACTCAGCCCTTTTCCTTTCACCCTGTCTGCTTACCTCAGCTGCAAAAAGAGGGAGAGAAAGAAGCAGAATGGTATGGAGGGGAAGAAAATGCAAGGTTTTCATGACTAGTTCTGTTGCACAAAGTAGTTCTGTCACTGAAATTCCCCCATGCAACACAGCTGAAAGTCCAGGTTCCTGAGGTGTGATGGGGCATGTATTTCGGGAGGGATGGGTTCAGTGGGGGAGACGTTAAAGCCCTGATGCTGCCGTCTGAGTACCCTCCATCTTTAGTTCTATTTCATTCCATGTACCGACCAGATATACCTGAGTCTACCTCTTCTATGAATTCCCCAGAAGTCAAAATAATCTGATTCCACAGCAAAGATTTGTTATGTGTTTTACAGATGAGCAAACATATGATATATGTGTTCTTTTACTGTGTTGATATCAGTGTCTGTTGTGAGAGTGGTTCATGCTTTCAATTCAAACTTAAGTTAAATGATGTTTTTTTGGACTTCAACTTTACACTCCTTTTCCTGGCACAAAAAAAGAATAATTTAATTTTATAGTCTCTTAAATGCCTAGTCTACTAATTACCCATCTACAAAAAATATTGGAACAATATTTTAGTTTTAAGGCTCATCATTCTTCCTTAGCGGTAGTTGAAGAAACACACAGCAATTTTTTTTATTATTTTTTTTAAATCAACAATGAGTAAAATGAAGTAAAAACTCTGAGGCATTGTGTAACTGTTTTAGATGCTGCATACCCTTAACCCCAAAAGGGGTCATATTTTTCTAAACCCCCTTTTGTTGTCTTTGGTTCATTTATTTGTGTATTTGGACCCTGATAGTTCATAAAGTCTGAATGTGACTCCTCCAGGTGATGCAGAGCTATCTTTATATTCATTTTAGCAAAAATCGAGTGCAATTTCTACAACCTGTTTTAATTCCTTTTTAATTTGGTACATCTATAACTACTTACGTCACGACGTTTTATATTTCTCCAAGTACGCCATAATTGTTTGTCAGCAGCAGCAGTTGTAGTTCATATTGAAAATATCCCCAAACTTTCAGACCATTACCTAAAATGTTCAATTGTTGGTTTTATTAACAAACACAAGTGGCTGAACAGGACAGAGCAGTACAGTCAATAACCTGGAGGGGGTGGGGTATGAAGTGGTTCACTTTTATTTAAAGGGCCAGTGCTTAAAACATCCTGTCTCATGTCATTACTCAGAAATAGGGTTGAAGATGGACCTGTGGAGTTAAATTAATGAAGAATTCAGACCCAAGCATAGCATTTACCATTTACGTCGACAACAGGGAAATTTCTTAAAATGTATAATTCCATTTTTAAAAAAAGTTAAATATCACTTCTTTAAGACAGAATACATTTATTCCAACAATAATTTTATGACATTTGTCTTCATCTTTCTGTAGCCTCGCCCCCATTAGCAATTCTTCACCTGAGTTCCATGTATTCCAATAGTATTGTCCATCTAGTGTATGTGAGCCAGTAATGTTTTTCTGATCATTTCTGTGTGCATTTTTTGTCAAATTTTAATGCACTTGATGTATGCTTCATCTGTTCATGCAGCACACTGGCATTAAATTAATTTACAATTTGCTTTAACACTTTTTTGCATGAGTTATCAAAAACAAATTTATTGTTCCAGTAAACACCTACAATGACTAATGCAATCAAATAATAGCACACTGAATGTATATCTTCAGCCTTAAGACAATATTCTGCAACAATGAAAATGAAAAATAAAATTTGCAGATATCTGTTAATTGTAAAATATCTAATAGATGTTTGTCCCTTCATTTATATTTGACCCCTGCTTATGTGCTTTCTTTACTTTGTTTTTGCTCTTTGTTTTCACATGAAGCCTACAACTCATAGACTTAAGTTCTGCATGACTGAGGTCTTTTAGTCCTGTTTTCTCAACACTTCTTTTCAGTACAGCCAACGTGTTGAAAGGAGGTCTTCTTTGTATTGGTTATAAGTGAGATACTCATGGTAATAAATGGCAACTCCTGTCAGCAGCATGAACCTTCCTGCCAACATTGGATATGCAGTGAAACGTTGACGCTTGGACCGCAGGGCTCTACATCTTCTAGCGTGCAGAAAATATTAGCTCGCAATTCTCACGCAGCGTTCCAAAATACTGAACTTGAAAACAAACTTATGATCACTTTTAACTCATGCATACACCAACAGACCCTTTGGCAACCTCACATTCACTTCTAATTCAATCAGCAAGTCCATATGGTGCAACTTTTTTTTTTTTTTTTCTGTTTCATGTATGAACCTATCAGGCAGTTGCATTAATCATTCCTTTAAGCTAGCTCTCCCACCAGTGTCCAGCAGACTCATTAGCTGAACCTGAGATGTGGTAGTCATAAATCCTAGTGGGGGTAGGCAGTGGTATGTGACAACCATGGGAGAAGTTATCATTTAGGTGATACAACATGGAGGCCATTGCTAGGAGACAGCAGGGAGTTACCTACAAAGGGAGGAACACTGGGTCTAAGCTAAGGTTAGGTGTTAACAGGCCCCAGCATCCAATCCTAAATGCAGGTTGGTGAGTTGTGGGTCTCTGACAGTGGGAGATGAATGGGAGGGAATTATCTACTCACTCGGCCAGATAATTGCTCCATTTGGCCCTGAGTTAGAGAATAGCTTCTAATTAGCTCCCTGCCGTCCCCTAGACCTTCTCTCCTCCCCCAAAAGAAAACACTCTCACACATGTTGGAGGTTTGACCAACTTTGATGACACCTAAGAAGTAACAAACTCTCAAGCCAGTTGGCAACTTGTCTGATGTGAATGACTTTCCACTTTTTACAATAGCAAGGGCGGGTGGGTGTAAATTGCCATTGTGGTGCTATATGACATATCCACATAATTACTCCAGAAGAGTTTTTATAATCTTATCGATCCATCAAAGTATGTTTAGTTAGCCTTATCTTTGACTGGTCTGTACTACACTGTAATAAATGACCACAGGATTAACCCCGAAAAGTTGTAAAAGTGTAACATAGTGAATATACTATTCAAAATTGTTTATTTAAAAAGATTTTTGTGTTAGTGATTAGATATCAAATATATCTGTAGTTTTTACGGAAGATTATATTAACAAAACCAGACCTGTATGTAGAAATTATGTGTTTCTATTGTTTTGATAAAAAAAAAAAAAAGAAAAGCAATGTGGTGTCGTTTAAATGGCTAGACTAGGGGTCTCAAACATGCGACCCGGGGGCCCAAATGCGGCCCGCCAAAGGGTCTGGTGCAGCCCGCAGGAGGAATTTAATTTAAAAATTACACTGAAGGTATTAATCACTTTAGTTCAAGTTCCACAAACAGACTAATTTAATCGTAAGTGGGACAAATCAGTAAAATACCATCGTAATAACCTAGAAATACTCACAACTTTTGTCATTTTACTGTATTTACACAAAAACAAACTATCATTTCACAAAAAACACAAATAACATGAATAAATATTAACATTTTTTAAATATTTGAAGTGCAAGTTTACCAATATTCTGCCTGTTATTAAATGTTTTGTATATTAGTAGATCCGCTGTGATCTGTAAAAGATAAACTAAGATGTAATATTGTTAAAATTGAACTTTGTTTTCCTAAAAAATTCCAGTTTGTTCATGTTATTCACATTGTTTTAACGAATAGTTTGTAGATGTAAACATTTTCATGGTATAATTTTACTTTTTTTTGCTCTAAAGAAAGAAGTTTAGAGTTGTCATTATTTATATAATATCATGGTATTATTTTTTTGGTTCGGCCCGCTTCAGATCAAATTTGGCTGAATGTGGCCCCTGAAATAAATGAGTTTGAGACCCCTGGGCTAGACCATAATGTTGAAATAATAGCCTATTTTCATACTTTTTTCAAAATAAAAAAGTAATAAAGTAAATTTTATAGTTTAAACATGTAAATATCACTGAAATCCAATGTTGAATTCACATGTTTATAATGTTAAATGTACTCAGCAAACTAGGTCACCTTAGAGTGAATATCACCAAAATCTAATGTTAAATCTACACGTTTAAAATATTATATCTAAATGTTACTCTGTAAATGTGCTTATGGTTTGATGTGGGGTTTTTTTATAGTATTTTTCCTGGTAACCACAGCTGCCCCCCCCCCCCAAAATGGACTTTTTTTACAGTGTGCATAAATGTGCTACTCATGTTACTTGTCCTCGTGAACAATGAAGCAATTTTTTGACCACACTTCTAGTTACTGGAATAACCACTTTACCTTCACTTTACCTGTAATTAAAAGTTAAAATACAATGTCATCCTCCCTCACAATGATAAGAGATTACCATTATCAGTGTGAGGCCACCTTCTATAATTCACATTTTGCTTATATGCTTTTCCCATTGTTGAGATAGAACCCATAAATCCACCATCTCATCATCACATACCTATTGTTACATAAGATCAATCCTGATCATTACTGTTGCATCTAACACTTGGATTTAATCTTTTTTTTGTGTGATGAGACCAGATTCTCTGCCAGGGCTTTTGTAAATCTTTATTGAATTGTAGATTCTGAGACAGTTGTAAGTAGTGGGAACAAAGTAATTCAATACTATTAAAGATCAAATGGTTACAGTGGGCCATTTGGGACTTCTAAGATAACCTCCAGCTCTGGCAGTAGTAGAAGGCGGTGACAGCTTTAGTGCACATGCCTGTGTCCCCTGCATAGGGACCCCTGACATGTGGAAGCCTGCAGAGAGTGGCCCAGCTCTGGGCTGCCGTCGAGGTTGAGTAGGGTTAAAGTGGGTGATGATGTTTAGAAGGATAGAAGGAAAACTTTTAAAGCTTTGTGATTACCTACCTCAACATCTTTTCCCGTCGGAAGTTTTACATGAGATGAGGACAGCAGGCCACAGGAGACATGGCATGAATGTGACATGGCATTAAGTGTAGCTACATGTGTTAAACCTGATATAATAATGCACTGTGGATGTAGGGGATGACAGGTACTACTGTCAGTGGAATGGAAAATGGTTCAAACAGGCAGTGGACTTCTCTTTAATCAGTATTTTATGAGTTTTTCATATAAAGCACAATTTCAGGTTGATGTTTTTAGATTTGTGGAATTCCATCTCATCTGTCAACTGTTTGTTTGAAGGGATTTGAGATATCCCGGTGAAACCACAGGACCTAAGGGCTGTGGAGATTTCACTGGCAAAGGGGTGCAGATAATAAGAAAGGCACTCTGGGAAAATAAACTGCAGTCAGTGATCCCCATATGCAACATAATCCTTTCTCAAACTCCCCTGTTTATGGATGTTGGGATTTTTATCTGCAAGTGTGACATATTTCTCATCCAGATCACATGACAATCCCACTAAATGAAGGTGGTGTGTATCCATAATAATGAGGAGTTTAATGTTTTGGTCTCGCAAAAGGTAACACACTGTGTTACATGACATGTTCAGGTATAGTCCAGTGTGTCAACAGACATACATCAGCAGTCACAGAGACATTATTCATTAGTATTGTTTGACCAGCAGGATTTTATCACCTCTTCCTGAGTGGAAAGTCAGTCAGAATAAGGAGACATAAAAGTTAACTAGACAGAGAACACCTGGTGCATTGCTTGTTAGTTGTAGTCATTAAGTGTATTTTAATTCTGCTACTATATGCATGGGATATACTGTGGTTTGTGAATTAAGCAGCATATAAATCACACTGTAAAGCCACTATTGGTGAGTTGAGAATGTGTCACACATCACCTCTGGGAGAATAAGTGTAGCAGAGCTGAGCGAAGTGGATGGAGCTGATAAAGCTGGATTGTCTGGCTGTAATCAGAGCCAGATGTGGTCAGACCCTAGCCATGGTGGTCCGACCACATCTGCTGCGTCAGGGGGAGAAGGAGGGAGGAGGGGCCACAGCTGGATGACCTCTGACCCAGAGAAGGGAACCACGAGCCAAGGCTGACAGCTGCCATGAACGAGGCAGGCGACCTGCTATCATCTCCTTCACTCACGTGCTTTACGACTTCACAAGGTTTCAGATAAGCTCTGTTCTGCTGAGCTACTTTTACATTTGTACTATGATTTCATTGTTGTTATTTGTTTAAGTCTGGGCTTTTTCCCATTAAAAATCTTCTTGTGAAAGAGTTTACCACCCATTCCAAGAGATAAAAATGTAAGAGCTTAAATGGCAGGAGATTATGATCTTATCTACTTATCAACAGCCACAGATAAGACTTGACAAATACTGCTATCCTATGTCAAGCTGATGTCAGTGTTATTAGCTCAGTAAGTTCTAGATGAGTTCTCTGTGAGACAGTCCAGCTTCTACCTGTTAAATAAATATCTTTACGACTGACTTTGTGTCCTTACATTTCCTCATTTTATTTGTATAAATTTTCAACTTGGTCATTTAAATAAAGTTAGTTAACTTTTCTTCTATGATCAAATAAAACATCTGATATCATATGATATTACAGTCGTGGAAAAAATATTAAACCACCTTATGTTTTCATCAATTTCTTGTTCATTTTAATGCCTGGTACAAATAAAGGTGCATTTGTTTGGACAAGTATAATGATAACAACAATAAATAAATAACCCATGAGTTTAATTTAAGAGCTGATATCTATCCATTTTTCATGGTTTTCTTGATAATAACTAAAATCATATAAGTTGTTACATCAATATCTATGACACTGTACTGACAAAAACAGTGCTTTTAGGCATTCCATGTTTTCTTTTCTGTCTGTTTT
>JAPTGZ010000010.1:20629214-20639700 GCA_029814645.1 Fowleria isostigma | reverse complement strand
GTGTGTGTGTGTGTGTGTGTGTGTGTGTGTGTGTGTGTGTGTGTGTGTGTGTGTGTGTGTGTGTGTGTGTGTAGAAAGAGACAAATATAACCATCTTGAATGAAATTTGGAAGTAAAAGTCTTTTAATAGTTTTGTGATTCTGTTGCATTAAACAAAATCAAGTGTTCAGTTCTGATTACAGTATTTTTGCTACTCAAGTTTATTTAAACTACTTTAATGCATAAGTAGAAAATAGCTTTGTCAAGTCATTTTAAGGTTAAATAACAAGCTCAGTTTCATCTCCCAACCATAAAATAAAAACCAAAACAATTTTATTTTCCTTTATAAAATAAAAAGTGAAATTATATAACATTTGCAGATGTATATAAAATTTTTCTGTCTTTATTTCTGCCAGTTCATTCCCTGTTATTTCAATAACATCCCACAGACAGTATTTATTTCAGACCTGGTCTGCTGTTGATGTTTTCATAGCCTAGTGGCCGCTTCGCACCATAAAATGAGATGAGACCCTCGAAAGACACAGACAACTGCTACTGTGGCTCAAATAGCAGTAGCTGGACATCTTTGAAGTGGCCCTCTCATGTCACAAGTTACAGGGTTCAAGTTTGTTCAGTTTGCTCTCTGCTATCGCCAGCAAATGGGACTCAGTCGCTCTGCTACAGCTGAACAGTGATTTTATGTAATTTTTCCACCATAATGAAATTTTAGGAGGTGTTGTGTGTGTAATTATGAATTCATACAAACAGGTTAAACCAAGGGGCACGTTTACATGTTTATTATGGGTTATTTGCATGTACACTGTTGCCCATAAAGTTAGACTAATTTTGTTTTTACACACATTTTTTTCTTTTTATTCCTTTTTATACACATAATCATCTTTAACCAACTGTAATCATTCCATACTAAGCCCCTGTTACTGTATCTATCTAGAATAAATCACATTGTCACATTTATTTCATGAGAAGAAGTAAGAAAAATAAAAGAAAATTATGCAACATTATATGCAGCAGTCATTACAATAAAATAATATTATATTTTAATAAATTGAATCAAAAGTGCAGGAAGCAGAGATCAAATGAATCTATTCAGCATATTTTAATATATGTAGCCTATTAAACAAAACCAAAGTAGCCACATCAGCGTTATTTTATACCCTGATTTGTTTATTTTCTTGATAAATGTCTTAAAAATAAGCAATATTTCCCCCTCACATGTTGATAGAAATCTAGAGTCCTACATTTTAAGACACTGTATAAAATAGGAAATATATAGGAACTGTAATTATACTGAATAATCCAATTTTATCACCCACATCTGCGACAGAGTACAGCTTTATTCCTTACATTGACGAAAAAAGGCAGTAAAATCGTCAAGTATGAAGCCTCCAAAATACATTCATAAAATCCAACTACATTTGAGAATAAATTACTGGACGTCGTGTTTGTATAGTAGGGACATTCAAGTGCGTTAAAAGGTGCTATAATTAGAAACCGCAGGCCGGGGCGGCAGAAAAGCACGTTTTGTGTAAGTTGAAAGCAACTCTGTTCGTTTTGGAGGTGCTTGGCCAAGGCTGGCGGGTTATTCAGAGGTCGGTCGTTTCCCTTCGGCCCGAATTCACAGTACTTCATTATCCCCACTATACCCCAGCACTGCATGAGTTCATTTTACTGGACTGGAGGATGCTTCACCAGTTTCCTGATGCTCACTTCAAAATCCAGGAGGTTTTGTTTACTCCCTGTTTTGGACAACGCAGAGAGAGAGAGACTGCAGAATTAACATTCGTCTTATAAAATAGAGATAAGAGGCTGCATGCGGGGGTTATTTTTCCTTCATGGAGACAAGTGTTGGACCTCCATGCATTCCCTGGTTTGGCCGCAGAGCAGACAGAATGTGCGTCTATGGACTCTAATTAGAAGCAGATGGCGCCTTGGAGCTCAGGTCTTGTACATTAACTGTAGAGCTACAACACTGCCTTTTCCACTGAGCTTGAACTGGTCACCAGCTCATACAGGTGCACCCGGTCTGCAGGGGCTCACCCAGCCCTTACTACGTCCCCTCTCATTCTACACCCCCTCATCCCCCACCTTTTTTTTTTTTTTTTTTACTAAACATAGAATGAGTGGACGCATTAGGCTACTGCACTGTCCACAGGTGAGGTCCAGGGGATGTCTTACATGTGTGATAATTTGGTTATTTTTTCAACATGGTTTAAGTTCTATATATAAAAATATAAATATAAGAAAATAAAATGTGTTAGAATTAAATAAGAATAAGTTATTAGCAAGGTTTACTGTTAAGGTTTATATAATTACGTATAATGCAAAGGTATATTTTTTTGTCTTGCTGTCTATAATCTGTTGTGTTTTACAGATTTTTTTTGAAAAATTATTATTATTATTATTATTAGGTACATTTGTGTTTTGCATGTGTGTTAAAGTTAGCTTGGAGTACTAATGAGCGTTTACAACCAAGTTCTCCAAGTATATTTATTTCTCTAGGCATATGTAAATGTCTATGTAATTTGTGTTTATAACAAATTCTCTATGTATATCTGTGTACATATAATGATAGGTATATTATTTTGTCTTAATGTCTATAATCTGTTGTGTTTTACTGGTATTTGTTTTCTCTTTATTAGGTACATTTGTGTTTTGCATGTGTGTTAAAGTTAGCTTGGGGTACTAATAAGTATTTACAACCAAGTTCTCTAACTATATTTTTTATGCATATTTGTTATTCATAAATTTCTCAATGTATTTTTTATTTACTACAAATTGTCTATGTATATCTGTGTACATATAATGATTGGTATATTTTTTGTCTTGATGTTTTTAATCTGTTGTGTTTTGCTGGGTTTTTTTTTTCTCTTTTTATTAGGTACATTTGTGTTTTGTATGTGTGTTAAAGTTAGCTTGGAGTACTAATAAGTGTTTACAACCAAGTTCTCTAAGTTTATTTCTCTCCATGCATATTTATTTATGTAAATGTTTCTATGTATTTTGTGTTTACAACAAATTCTCAATGTATATCTATGTACATATAATGACAGGTATATTATTTTTTCTTGATGTCCTTAATCTGTTGTGTTTTACTAGTATTTTTTTTCTCTTTTTATTAGGTACATTTGTGTTTTGTATGTGTGTTAAAGTTAGCTTGGAGTACTAATGAGTGTTCACAACCAATGCCTCTATGCATATTTGTTGTGTAAATTTCTCTATGTATTTTGTGTTTACAACAAATTCTCTATGTGTATCTGTGTACATATAATGACAGCTTTATTATTTTTTCTTGATGTCTATAATCTGTTGTGTTTTACTGGTATTTTTTTTCTCTTTATTTAGTATATTTGTGTTTGAATGTTGTGTTAAAGTTAGCTCGGTGTATTAATGAGTGTTTACAACCAATTTCTCTATGCATGTTTCTCTATGCATATGTGTTTATGTGAATTTCTCTATCTATATAGTGTTTACAACAAATTATCTGTGTATATCTGTGTAAAACATAATGGGATGTATATAATCAGAAATGTACATGGAGTGCATAAGCTCAAAATAAACCAATCAATCAATCAATCAATCAAGGTGTCATTAAACACTCATAAATACTATTTTTCTTCATTTTTAAAGTACAAAGATAAATTCCCCGTTACATTCATTTACTTTTTAATAGAAACTATATTATTATGTTGATATAATAGACCTTATGTGGTTCCATACTGAACGCCTTAAAAAATACCTCTAAATGAACGCCTTTTTTAAAAAATGCCTCTAAATTAACGTTTTTTGTCACTCACATTAAAAATGTTACACTTATTGAAATATATGTTTTAAAAATATATATATATCATTTTAGCCGAGTGCATACTATAGCTATATTATTTTAACGCAACAACTGTTGTCATGTCGGGAATCTGTGTTGAACTTTGACCTGACCTCCAAACGCATACATTTACATTCAAGTGAAATGAGAACAAACAGCTTAGTTAATAATTCTATTTAAAAAAATAAAATAAAATGGTGAGGTAGGAAATACTTTAATTTATTCCTGAATTTATTTTCACTTATTTTTTTCTCTAGATTATTATTTGATCTGCAACCGACACTGAAATTAGATTTTTAGATCTTAAAATAAAAGAAGACGATGTATAACTTTAAAATACAATTAACTCAAAAAGAATACTATTATATAACATAATCACTGATTTTTCTATGCGAGGCATCCAAGTCAAACCTACTGTAGATGCTTTTGTCTTTTCTATTTGACCCAAAGCAAAGAGGGACGCTCCATATTTTTAGGAATGTAGCGGAACGTTTCAGCAAAGGGCAAAGTAAAACCACTGGAAGAGATTCACCAATGTCTTAAGGTTGAGGAATCCTCTGAGGGCCTCCAGTCGGAGCAGATCTACCCTGGAGCAACGTCTTCATCACACTCGGGTTTGTTGTGACACAGTAATGTGTCTCGACTGTGGGCATGTTAGAGGAACAGCAAAAATAAAAACAAGCAAAGGGGGGAAAAAAATACAAAAATAAAGCGTGTTAAGTGTGGTGTTCCATTTAGAGAAGTGTATTTAATATTTTACCTCTTTTTTTCTGTGTGACCCTATGGACCGATGGAGGCCTATACTACATCTACATACATCTACTTCAGTCTTTGCGCCACTGAGGCTTATTTTTTGGGGTTAGATCTGCTGAGTTGTGTCACCAATATTTACAGATCTGCATTTGCACACACACCGTGATGTGCCCTGTGCTCGTCCTTTGAACACATTATGTGTGTGTGCTATGTCCTGTTATATTGTTGATGGTGCTCTGGCGGCCGACATCCTCCTCATTGACCCCCGTCTCCCTCTCTGCCTTTTCCGTCTCATGAAAAACGATTCCAGCTCTCTGATTGAATTTTATTCCTTCCTGACCTGGTCCATTCTGTAGGAGCGCCATCAATCTTTTGACTAACACGACATTTGTTTATTAGGCCAATGCTTGGGAAAGTATCTAATGACTTTTATGAGACTGATTAGAGTTAGTGCACTTATACAAGGTTGGATTAGACACAAGGGACATTTGATTGTGTCTACGTGGAGAGAGTAATATATTAAACACCCCTCCTCCCCTTTTTTTAAATTTTTTATATATTTTTTTAAATAAATTCCTCTTGTTAGTCAGTATTTTTTTTAGGCCACGCCAAAAGTCTCAGTCTTGTAGTAGGTTGTACTCCAGCTATTGTTGTGGACGAGCTTGTCTTGAAGTTGTCGGAAGAATATGAAGCATAATTTGTGAGAAAAACCTTTCAGTTTTTTCGAAATGTAGTTTGACAGACTATTTAGTCCTGAATAGTTTGTGAGTTCTGTCAGGACATATGAGATTTATTCCCATCCGTGACTGTAAAAGAGAAAACATAGATAGTCGAAAACATTTAAAATATAGACAAATCAGTTAGAAAGTTCCGATAGAAAATTAAGCACCTCTCAGCCGTCTACTGATTTGGTCCAATTATTATTATTATTATTATTATTATTATTATTATTATTATTATTATTAATAGTTGCTTCTATTAGTGCCATGCGCACTTTTACGCACAGATTACGCACGAGTCTGATATAATACAAACTAATTAAATGTATAAATTCTATATCAAGTATGTGTAATGAAATAAAATA
Organism: Fowleria isostigma; assembly: GCA_029814645.1. Lineage (NCBI taxonomy): Eukaryota > Metazoa > Chordata > Actinopteri > Kurtiformes > Apogonidae > Fowleria > Fowleria isostigma. The sequence continues at coordinate 20,634,043 of JAPTGZ010000010.1, read as the reverse complement.
AATATGAAATAAACTAAACTAAAATAAAATAAAATGAAATAAAGTAAAATAAAATAAAAATAAATGGATATGGCCAGAGAGGGATGAATGCAGATCTCTATTCCGTTTGAAAAATTGTAAATATATTGTGTTTGTATTTATTTATGCTGACTGTCAATGGCCTGCTTTGAAGATATTAATGAGCTGTCTGTTAAAGTAATTAAGACAGTGATTCACTTTCATGAGGGAATCCATCTGATAGAGCTTCCATAACTCATTTCAGGACACGTGCCAACTAGGATTACACTAAAACACTAACATTTTGAGAATACAACGCCAATTTAATTTAACGCCAATTTAACTCAACATCTTTGCAGTTACATGTCCAAACAGAGTTGGGAGGAAAAAAAGAAAAAAAAAACGGACGTGTGTAGCCGTCTTCAATCAGTATCACGTCAGACAAAAATCAAAACTGAAGTGACAACGGGACTATCTTTGGCATGCCTGGTATGATATTAAGTAAGCACTGGTATGCGCCAGTTAACACACGACGCAGTCCAAAACAAAGTTGTGCTGTGTGCTTTCTATTTCTCAGGTTAAGGCCTCCTGTTAACATTATCACCAATCATCTGTCCTAAAGCTATACATTTGTGCCCTAACTACAAATAGAGGCCTGTATAAAATAAGTCACTCAACACACAGCCATTACAGACCAGAACGCACGCGTTTTTGGTGGGGTTTTTTTTTTTCTTGAATAAATTCTCTTTTTTTCCTTTTGAGAAGCAGAAAAGCTACAAGGAAGTTATAATTAGTAAACAGAATCTGGGTTATTTTAGTTACAGTACAAATGTTTGATCTGTGCACCAGGTTGCAACCCGGTTTTCCAGATTATTTTTGTTGAACACACACACACACACACACACACACCGCAAATGAAACAGCGCCTACAGAATCACACCAGTATAAAATAGTAAAAACAAAGCCTGTTTACCTTAAAAAAAAAAAAACTATCCTAAAATATAACTAATCTGTATTTAAGACTGTAAGAAACGAGGCGTAACTTTAACTCACATAAAATGACAATTTATTTAAACAAACAAACAAATCCTTCAAAATACTTTTTCAACAAATGAAGAATCTTTGAAATAGTATGGCGATATACACGTTCCTTTTGTACTTTTATAATGGAACATTTTTTTGGACAATTCAATTTAGAAACACTTTTTTTGGTGTTTGGTCCATAATATCCGGCTACAGTTTAGAAATAAATTACTATATGCAATTTACACGTCCATGAAAACTGACATATCCTTAACATATCACATAAAAGCCACAAAAGCAAAGAGAGACTTACGTGTTATTTGCAGTAACACTGTTCTTTAGAAAAACCAAGATCAAGTCTGTGTGTTTTTCTGCCTCATAATAGTCCATAAGGTGTGGGCAGAGATAAGGAAGGGGAAGACGATGGGGTTTTTACTGAAAGGAGTTCAAACACGGTGGAGGAAAACACTGAGATTGTTTTGGTCAGAACTTGCTGCAGTCGTATACGAAAGCTCCCGAAGCTCGATAGATGGACTGGCTGGGTGGGAATGACATCTGACAGCTGTTATTCCCATTCACCGGTGAATTATTCAAGCCAATTCTCTGCGATTCAAACATCTCTCGGACTGAATGGAAGTTCTGCTGCTGTGCGGGGTAAGCTGCTCCGAGATGGCCCAGATCTCCGGCCTGGTTGAGGTACCATGAGGTCAGCCTCCCCTGGTGGTGATGGCCTTCCTGTCCAGAGTTTAGGTTACCGTGGCTCAGTGAGGATGAGGTGGTCGTGACAGAGTAATCGGGCAGAGTTTCGTCCACGGTGGTACTCGGTGCCAAGTGACTAGATCTGTCCCCGGCGTACAAACTCATCGCTTGCATATTGCAATGATAGGTGGCGTTGGAGGTAGTGGAGATGGAGTTTTGGTTACATGCGGAACTATAGACAGATGTCTGACTTGGGGAATAGTTTAAGGACAAAGACGGTGTTATACCTGTCCTGGTGGAGGCGACGTGGCTGGATGGGAGCTCGGTGGCCCCTTGTGGGGACCCCCGGAGGGAGGTCATAATATTGTCCACGCTGAAGCCCTGCGTCGAGGCCTGGCCCTGGTGGTGCTGGTGGTGCTCCGGTGCGTCCATGCCGATGGAGCGGCTGGACGGGATGCTGTGGGGGCTCCCGCTGGACATGCTGCTGCTGTCCGGACTCTCGATTTTGGGGACGGTGCTCAAAGATGGAGAGTCGGCTTGAGGCGGAGTCACCGTGCCGTTCTCGGTCTTAATATCCTGGATGCGGACCGGCTGGGACCCCTGCACCGGTTGCTCCTGGTCCCGGCCCTGCTGCCTCGGCGGGACGTCCTTCTGCAGACGCTCTTCTTTCTCTTTGAGCGCGTCTTTTTTCTTGAACCGTCGTCTCCTCCTCAGGAAGCTCCCGTTTTCGAACATGTTGTAAGAGTCCGGGTCCAGGGTCCAGTAGCTGCCTTTACCGGGTTTTTTATCATCACGGGGCACCTTGACAAAACACTCGTTCAGAGACAGATTATGTCTTATACTATTCTGCCAGCCCTGCTTGTTGTCTCGGTAGAATGGAAACCTTTCCATAATAAACTGGTAAATCCCATTCAGGGTCACCTTCTTGTCTGGAGAGTTTTGGATAGCCATAGTAATGAGCGCGATGTAACTGTATGGAGGTTTGACCATGTCCTTGGGCTGCGGCTGGGGGGTGTATGGTCCATAGGCGCGGGCCATGCTGGCTGGATACTGGTCATGAGCCGCATGGGAGTACATGTTCATGGGAGCGGGCATCCCTGTGTACCCCCCTCCGGCGGCCGCCCGGTAGTAGCTGGGGTCGCCGCTGATGTAAGGCACGACTCCCAGAGAGTTGGGACTGGAGACGGAGTAGCGAGCCTGCATGTCTTCCCTTTGATGAAAGTAAAAGCTCCAAAATACGCACAAGAAGACAGTCCTGTGAATGCCGAGGTGCTCAAATCACAGCCCGCGACTGCTCACTGAAAAAAGTCACAAAGTCTACCAAACAGGACCTGAGCAGTGTTTAAGCTGTCCCCATCCCCGGGTCTCACATTGAAAAAGTTCTGAACTTTGGACATCCGTCACCACACTAGACTTTTGCGCAGTTAACTTCTCCTCGTTTTGCTGCCAGTGGAGCTCCTCCCTGAAATGGACGCAGCCCTCCAATGGGAAGTCAGGCCGTGCAGAGGGAGCAGATATGGAGCAAGCTTCAGAAAAAGGAGAGGAGGTGTCGTTAACTCCCAGCCCACTCTGGCCCAGAGTTTCAGACGTGACAGGGCGACTCACACACAGACCATCAGATCATGGAGTGAAGATTCTTATATGATCCACTCAGACATCCTCTAGCAGAGCACAGTGTGAAAAAGGAGGGTCCAAAAGCTTTAAATCTGAATTTACACGTTAAATAAATTATATAAATGACATTTTTTCGAGAAATAACAACATATGACACCTTATAATATTTATAAAAAAAAGTGAAACCACATCTCAGATTATTATTGGGGTTATTATTATTATTATTATTATTATTATTATTATTATTATTATTATTATTATTATTATTATTTCACCACGAACCAAACGGTGTCGTTTCCATTAGGTTTTAAAATGTGAATTCTATGCGTGAAACGGCTCCACAGACGCAGATCAAAGCAGGCCACAGCCACGCATCACTGACAGTGGGCGGTTAAACGCCATCTCATTACAACGGGAATTAAGACATTTTGGCGGTGACAGGAGCAGAGGTGTGAGAGTTTATTCAAGAGGAGGATTTGGAGATAGAGGGACCAAAAGGGACCACCAGGACACCTTTCAAATGCAGCCTTTCATCATATACTATTTGAATATCCATTGAATTGTGGCATTGAGGACGTCTTGTCACGTAATCTGAATAAACACAAGTGGAGTATGAAGTATTTAAGGTGTTAAATGTGTTTTATATTTATTTTTATAACAGTTTTCCACAAAGGTGATACTTTTTTTGGTCTTTTTTTTCATTAAAACAATCTGTGGGTGACTTCTAATGAGTTTTTACGCACGTAGTCCATCATGTAATCAGGTTAAAAACTGAGGTTTGGAAATAAAAAAAAAATTTAAAAAAATGATCTGAATAGAGAAGGCTTCCATTGTCGTTGTCTGCGTTTCTAAACCGACCCTCTGTGGGCCCGTGGGTCGTCCCGCTGCAGGCGACTGTGCATGAAATTGTAAATGGTGACTGTGAGGCGAAGTTACAGTCCCAATATCGATGTAATCCTCTACAGGTCGTCTTAATTAAATGTCCGTGCAGTGGCCTGGTGCTCCGCCGGTTTCTCCTTACATGGACCCGGGCATGAACTTTTTCCACCGCCCTGGGCTGTTTACACAATTCACGACGGGCCTTTTACTTAATTCCATCGCCTGCCCACCCAGCCCTCCTTCACTCTTTATTATTTAAGCATGACTGAGGCGCAGAAAGAAATGGAAAGTGTGAGAAAAATTATGAAATAAAAGAAATTTAAAAAGAAATTTTAAAAAAATTGATGCGCACAAATTCAAAGCTGTTTTTATCACTACGGTTACTCTGTAAATTGAACATTATTACCAATACAATGGGTGATTTGCTCTGATAATTTTAATCTAAATATTTTTTTAAGCAAGGTAATTTTATTTTGTTTATCTGTATTTTCTAATTTAACTTTAATTCATTTTTAGTAAAAGTAAAAAAAATAAATAAATGTTTTTTTCGCCAAAGGCCTACACATGATGAAAAATAATAAAAAAAAACCCAAAAACTTTATAGGTGTTACATTTGT
>JAPTGZ010000010.1:20601455-20623725 GCA_029814645.1 Fowleria isostigma | reverse complement strand
TCTTTCTTTCTTTCTTTCTTTCTTTCTTTCTTTCTTTCTTTCTTTCTTTCTTTCTTTCTTTCTTTCTTTCTTTCTACCTCAGTGCTGGTCTTAAACATTTGAATGGCCTTCTCTTCTTTCTACTTACTTATTAATTTTTATATTGAGTAATACTTTCTCTCCAAATATAAACTAAATATTTGAGACTATAGTCAAATATTTTCATAAATACATGATGTGATTTTTCTTTCATGACGTGAAAATCTGATTAAAACCTTATGTATTGTAATTGGATTGAGTAAGGAAGGGTCCGGTGAATGTTTTTACAAATAAAATTTAATTTTGCAACTTATTTAATACTATTAAATTGCCACTATCGTATCTAACTGGCTTTATTGAATATAATATTTTAAAAGGAAAACAATGCAAATTTCAATCCGTTTTTTGTATTGACCCATTACAAAAGCTTTTTTACTTAAAGACAATAAACACTTATAAAACATCCTTTAAAATAAATCTCTTTATTGACCTGATGCGGAAAATCGGCAACAATCTCAACAAGGTAAAAAAAAAAAAAAAATAATAAGTGCAAGAATACAGATATGCAGTTACGTGTACGTTATGTTTTCTCTGTAAAAAAAAAAAATACAAATTGTTTAAGTCTGTCATGTTATGAGATTGTGTCAGTTTACTGGAGATTCAAGGACGGTTTCATACACACTTCCTCTGGTTCTATCCTTCTGTTACAATTATGGTGAAAAGTACTTGACAGTTCACTCCTGTGTGTGTGTTATCACATAACACATGGCTTTACGTCTTGATACACGCTTTGATGATGATGGTGGTGGTGAAGCTGATGGTAGTAGGAGCCACCGGAGCCTGGATGAAGGGACGAGATTCCATTGAGATTCAAAACGAAGTCCTTCCTGTCACACACAGGGGCTGAGTGACCGGAATATCTGGACAATCCCACTGCAGAAAATAAAAAAATAAAATAAAATAAATAAAAATAAATGAATAAATAAAAGCACCACAGAAGGTCAGGCGTTAAAATGATCAGCAGCATCTACGGGTTGGATTATTCTACGTGCGTAATTTTAAATTTATTCCATTTTCCATTTGTAAAAAGTCTTCATTTCACATCTGTCAATACGTGTATGTTCTAGATTATTTACCTTGGTGAAAAAGGTTTCTCTGGTGATGGTTGTTTCCTTACTCTTGCATTTCATTAAATATATTGTATTTTGAATTTTATGCTATTCAAACAACAGTGTTATTTTCTTACACATAATCAGGTGTGTAAGTCTTTTTCTTTACAAAAATGCATTAGAAGATTGTAGTGTTATATTAGATAATCAGATTATCTGTAATTCTTTAAATATATATATATATATATGTATATATATGGCAAAACTATTATAGGAATCTACCTGATTAAAAATAAAGAAATAAAAATGAATATTTGTCAAAGAAAAATTCAATATTTTGAAGCAGGAAGATCAGCACTAAGAAAAGTAATTTACAAACTTGTTGTAAATTACAAGTTTGTTGTAAATTACGTCAAAAAAAAAAAAGGCAATCTGACAAATCTATTGAGGCTATGTGTGTATCATAACATGAATTAGTTAGATACTTAGTAAAAAAAATGTGGCCAGTCGGAAAATCTGTATCTGAACAAAATGGCTAAATAAAACATTTTCTGTGACTTTAAGCATCAGTCAAACTAACAGTCAATATATCGGTTCATAATTCATGTTAAACATCTTCAAATGTTTATTTTATTGTTGCGGTTTGTGTTAAATACTATTATCGCTGTTTTGTAAAAAACTTATGGTAAGTTTACTGAGATTATTTTATGTGAAATACAAAATAACTGTTCATAACAAATAGCTTTTCTGAATTGTCCTTGGATAATTTCCGTTTTATCAGCAATAAGTTTCACATCGCCAGAGATATTAAGTAGGCCTATTCTTTACATTTTCATTACAGTTTACCTTCATTATAATATTATATTAAAATTTTTATTCACACATAATTTGTGGCTTGTATATGTGCTTATGGGCCTACTTTTCATGTATCTACAGGACCAGATGAGTACATGAAATAGATCACATTAATATGAGTGTATTCGTATGTTGTGTTCACTTTTGTGTTCATGTCCACCGTGGAAAACATCTGAAGGTTTTGACGCACCGAGTTTTGTTTTCTGTTTGGACTAATAACTCATCATTATAACTGAATATTTATCATTAACTGTGACTCCTGTTGTTTGTCAGTGCTGTGCATGCGTTTATGAAGGACTATGATGATGCTCTACCTGAAATATCAGAAGAATCCCGTCCATTGTGGAGATAGTTTTGGTCCAGAGAGTAGGACGTCATTCCCGGGTGGAGGGCCGTGGACGTGGGGCTGTTTGATGCCAGGGATTGTTGTTTGATGTATGAAGACACACCAGGTGAACTCCAGTGTGAGGCCGCATTTGCATAAGGCGTCTGACAGTCCAGAGTACCTACCATGGCTGGGGGGGTCTGCAGGGGGCTGCTGCTGTCCGGGCCGTAGTCCGTGTTGGAGCCCACCTGACACGCAGACATGTACGAAGACCCGGAGTGATGCCCCCCTCCGAGTCCTTCGAAGCCCCCTGACACCGAGTTCCCCATCAAGTCTATGTTGTAGCTGTTGTGGCATCCTAAGGGCCCGGATGGTGACTGGAAATCATAGTTCCCCGGCAGCATGGACGCACCGAACCCGATCCCATTCATCATCCGGTACATGGGTTTCAGCGCCTGGCATTTCCTTCGGAACCCCCTGGGCCTGCGACGAAAGGAGCCCTCCTCGAACATAAACTCACTACCTGGGTCGATGGTCCAATAGTGGCCCTTCCCAGGTCTTCCGAGACCCTTTGGCAGCTTTATAAAACACTCATTCAGGGACAGGTTGTGTCTGACGGAGTTCTTCCATCCTTGGTATGAGCCCCTGAAGAAAGGGAAACGCGCCTGGAGGAACTGGTAGATTTCACTCAGAGTAAGCCTTTTGGTCGGGGAGCTTTGGATTGCCATAACAATAAGCGCAATATATGAGTAAGGGGGCTTCTCAGGACGCCTCAGACCAGAGTTCCCCTTTTTCCCCTTGGATGCATTGTGCGCGCTCTCCATCCCTGGGTGTGCGCTCAGCAGTGGTGCGTTCAGGGCACCAGGCACCGGACTGGAGCGCAGAGGATTAGACGAATCCAAATGTTTCTGGGTGCTTTCGGTCGTCATGGTTGCACCTCTTTTGGATGTCGTCCACTCTGCAGACTCTAGAGCTCAAGTACGGTTTGTTAACAGATTCCCACACGCGACAATGACACAGGCCGGTGTCTTTTTGGGATGCGCTGCACGTTTATAACTGTGAAAATTAACAAACACCAGCCGCTGTTGCTCCTTTCTCTTTCTGTCCATTGCTGGCAATAACACCACATGAGAGGAGAAATAAAGCTCCGTGACTTTGCATGCGCGTATCCACTCGGCCAAACACAACTGGACCACCTATCAATTCTTAAATCTTTCTGCCCATCTATCCCCCCCCCCTCAAATCCCTCCAAGAAATCGCCAGGAACTACTCCCTCCCCATCTGGCCAGGATCCAGACTAGAAGCCGGACACAGCGCAGTGGAATAAGACAAATCTCCTCCCACGACTCACTTTCCAAAACATCGCTGTCTACATTTGTCAGGAGATTATTTGACACAATAAATGGGCAAGTCATGCTAAAAGCGACGTTTGGGCAAATTAAAAAATATTCATTTTGGCACAGTGTGTTCCTCTCAGTAGTTTAAGATGTCTCCTGGTAGATTCGTGCTGTAAAGTCTTGCAGTGAGCATTTGTTTGGGATCTGTTCAGGGTTAAGACACTGAGGGGAAGCATGTTTTTTCCATCAGAGAGTGCCAGCTTATACCACACACAGCGCACAAGTGTCAGTTTACCCCTTGAAGTCTGGACTAGATCCAGAAGAAATGAATGATTACAGAATGTATGATAAAGCCCCAGGGACACATCCAGATAGCAATTTATATGTTGTGTGAGAAATGTTTAACTGTAAAGGCCTTATGTGTCTCTGCCTGCACATATGTGAAAGCCTGAGGTCATAAAACCACACTATAGTGTATGAACCCACTGAGCACCGCCTATCCACAATATCAGCAACATCAAAGCTGTACCCACGCAGCGTCAGGATGCACAGCTGGTTTGAAGGAAATTTACTTTCTGGCCTCAGAAGAATAGGCCTCTGCTTGGAGGACATTGTGGATCTAGGTTGTGTTCGCTCAGGATGCACCATTTGTATAAAGCCTTTCCTGCGCATGTGTGGTGGTTGAGGCGACAGCTATTTACAGCACCAGACAGAAACAATAAATACTGGATGACTCTATCCGGTACAAAAAAAAATGTATCTATCAGTATGAATATTATTATTATTATTATTATTATCATTATTACGATATTATTATTATTATTATTATTATTATTATTATCATCATCATGATTATTATTATTTATTGTATTACACTGTTGGAATAATTTTGTTTTCTAACACATTCCTCCTTTTTCCTATTACATATACTATATACAGTCCAACTTACACTTTATGATCAAGAATAAATCACATTGTCACAATCATTTCATAAGAATAGGTTAAAAAAAATCAATGTAAAATGTAACCAAATGGGAAATTATGTGTAATAATAATAATAATAATAATAATACGCATTATTATTATTATTATTATTATTATTATTATTATTATTATTATTATTATTATTACTATTAAATTATTATTATTATTATTATTATTATTATTATTATTAGTAGTAGTAGTAGTAGTAGTAGTAGTAGTAGTGGTGGTGGTGGTGGTGTTTTAAGAGGGGTCCATACAAAATGTGAAAAGCTTGTAACAGCCTATAGGAGGTCCTAACTCTAACCCTAACAGTTTCTCAAGAATGATGTCACATGAACACACGCCCTCCTGGAACAGGTGGAGGAGACTACAGTGAATAAAAAAAAACCCAAAAAAACAGTGATATACCAAAAGGGCAAAATGTTCAATGAGTATACTCAATAACCATACGTAGTAGCGGTCATTTTTGTTTTTATTCGTCATAAATCGTACATTTTTGAAAGAAGAGACACAAAACAAAGTGCATATTTTAACATGTTTGTTAAGCAAATAACGTACAGTTCAGTAACATTACAACAAAGTGTGCGTGTTGTGGGTAAAACAGGAAAATCCAACATGCATTACACAGAAATGATAAAATACAAACACAACGTAGCACAGTGAGATCACAATGACGCCGAAGGTAATTTAATTCCAATCATCTGTCCATGATCCCGGTCATCAGTGCATATTTCAACCATCACAAATGAGTGCGATTTCATTTCTGATACTGAAAGAAAGTCTGTGAGGGCAGCGCCATGCCGTAGTGGTTTGGCACATGCGGTCCAGAGGAGTCCATATGGCAGGTTGTGTTGATGTATGGAAATGAGGCAGGTGCATTTGAATGAGGAATTATAAGGTCGGGGTAACTGTAGGGCCACTGTAGGGCAGGGGGGAGGGTTAAGTCCTTGTGTGAGTCCCTCTTGAACGGCTTGCTGAGGATGCTGTCAATGGCAAAAGAACTGGTAAACTTGGCGCATGCGTCCGTCCTGGCGCTGGCGGAGGTTTGCGGAATGCTCGGAGACTCGTCTGTGGGTTCAGATCCCTCTTCCTCCCCGTTTAACTTTTTGGTAATGCGCTTTCTTCTGCGCCGGAACACCCCGTCAGCAAAAGTGTATTCGCTCTGAGGGTTGAGCATCCAGTAATTGTCCTTTCCCCAAGGTCTGGACGGGTCCCGGAGCACTTTGAGAAAGCAGTCATTGAGGGACAAGTTGTGCCGGACGGAGTTTCTCCAGCCGGTGTAGCTGCCTCTGAAGAACGGAAACTTTTTCATTAAGTAGTTGTTGATTTCTGCCAAAGTCAGACGTCCAGAAGGAGAATCCCTGATGGCCATAGCGATGAGAGCGATGTATGAGAAGGGCGGTTTGGGTCTGCGTGTGTACGGCTTGGATTTGGCGTTTACGCACGGAGTAACAGGTGGAGGGCTGTGCGCAACGCAGTCTCCATCCGACCCCAGCTCCTCCTCGGCAGAAAGAGGAGACCGCACACTCCCATCGGCATCACTAGGCATCTCCCTGAGTGTCATATCATAGTGATGTCCGCACAACACCTCCAGCTTCATGCTTTAGATCAGTTCTTGTGTCTGATGGCGCAGTTGGAGGATCGGTCCAAGACGCACCGCGCGTAAAATCCGGAATCTGCTTTCGTCAAGACACCGATTGCTTTAAATTGCATTCAATAAAGCATGTCAGTGAAGCTGTCATACCTGCAGGAGCGTTCAAGCCCGTCTTACCTATAATCTGTCAGAGCAGCAGTTTATAGCCTCACCTCAGGACCAACCCAAGTGGGAGGAGCCAGAAGGTTTCAAAAGATGTGGAGCTTAAAACATATTGCGTGCATAGTCTGTAAAAAAAAAAAAAAAAAAGTCACGCATGTTTAAAGGACAGTTTTGTCTTGTCCGTAAATAGTTCAGAAATTAGTAAGAGAGGATGTTCCCCGAGCTTTCCTTTCACCATAGCGTTTTTAATGTCTCACCTGTGAAACGTGATCTGGTTTACTCCTATGGACGATTTCACCTGAGACAACCAGGTGGCGTATGTTTCCATTGTATGTCCAAGGTACAGTGCCTGCAGGTAATATTCAAGTTCAGTACAATTTGTCACGTTCGGGCATCAGATACGGTAGCAGAGATATCGTTTTACACTACCTGTTGAAATTGTTTATATCCTAATTCTAATGAAAACGTTTGGTTGCTAGGGTAACCCCGGATATAAAGGATATCACTTTTTTTTCTATGTTGCAGTTGAGAAACGGATACAGGCTCTTTATTTGTTTTCACATCCAAGCATTAAGCAGCAGTTACTATTATTTTATTTTCTCTGTTTAACACATCAAGTCTTAACCCCCTTTTTTGCACAAAACCAATAAAACAGATCAACTTTATAACTGTATTTTTTTGTTGTGAGCTGCCTTGAGGGTTTTGTGATTTGCATATAAAGGTAGATTTGATTCCAATGAACAAGTCAGACATATAACAACAAATCTAAAGTCAATGATTATGTCTTGAATAGTTAATTTCAGTGTTTTTTTTGTTTTTTTTTTAGCCTTAATACATTTACCTCAATTCCTTAAGTTCACCTGGCAGTCATGTTAAACTCAATGACCCGTCTCAGTGTAATTGGTAGTCTTGTTTCCTGCAACACAACTGTGATTGTTCTTCAACAATGCCACCAAAGGCACTGCTCCACAATTTCTAAGAAAATATCTGCTTCAGATGTAAAATGTGCCAAATCTTACATCCTTTAATAAGATGAATCAGAGCACAAATGACAGAAGTGCCGGTTTTCTTATGTTTTCAATATATTAATGGTGTGTTCTTACATATATATGTTGGTTGGTATATGAGTTTATAAATGTTCCACTAGATAGAACCTGTTAGGTGACTGTATTGTAATGTGCAGACATTGTTTTGAGGTAGATCTGTAGCTCTGAGACAAACATTCCTTTTGAATCAAACCCATTTTGTCATTAAATCTCAGAATTTTACATTTTGACCCAAGACTGTATCTTAGAAACTACCAACCAACTAGCTCTTTTGACTTAATTTTTTTTTTATTAGTGACTGACCTTTGATAAAGTTTAAATACTTTTATTCTGGAAGCATTTTACTTGTAGACCTGTTTTGTCAAATAAAAAAATGATATTCCTTTACCCCACCTGGAAACCAGTGTTGATATTAAACTGCTGCTGATACATAGTGCATTCGCCTGAAACCAAGAGGTTTATGTTTTGTTTATACAAACTGAAGTGTTTCAAGATGTTTCTACATGTTACATGTTTGTGTTGGTGTGAATGTTTTGATTTTCAGGTAGTAATCTGTTTGTTTTGTGCGTGTGACACCCATTCCACAGTAAAGGCACTATTTTGAAAGGTGGCATGTCAGCGATGGATTCCTGTAAGCTAACCACACAATGACAAGAGCTCAGACACCATGCATTCATATCGCTGGGTGCATGTAGCAGCTTGTGAGGCCATCGTGTGTCTGTGTGCTCTTGTATACAATGAGATCCACTTAATAACAGCCTCTATTATGGCTTTACAGGTGGAAACCCAGTGGACTATGTGAGACTCATGTACTGCCAAAGGAGTGTGAAGAAAAAACACATTTTTGTATGGTTGTTTTACAGTTTAGTCTGAACTATTTATACAAAAGCAAGGTAATTTCACCAATTTATATCAATTAAAATAAGATATTTCTCTAAAATAATGATATATGTTTAAGGTTTAAGTTTAACTGTTTTGCAAGTAATATGATGAATAATCTTGAGAAATATTCCCGTGTGTTCTTTTAATTGCATATTTGTATGTAGTGACATTTGTAATAATGTATTTTCTGACTCTTTGTCAAGATCAGAGTAGTGAGATTTATGAGAACATCTGATTGCCTTTCTAGACTTGAGATTAGATAAGACATTTTATGTTTTATTAACTCATTTTTTAAAGTACATACCTGCAAGCTCTGAAAATGGAAAAGCTTCATCGTAACAGGAATGTCTGAGGAGGTTAAATAATCGCAGCGGTGTGTGTTTTTTTAAAGCAGCAGATAGCTTTCTGTCCCTTTTGTCGCAAAGTGAACTTGATGGGTCAGGTGTACTGCCAGAGTCACAGCCACCACGTGCTGCTACATTGGAATGGGGAACATTATGAAACGTGGCATCAAGTCAACACCCTGCCTGTTACCTAAACACTTTAGTAAATTACTCATATACTGTATGTGGACTATAATTATAAAAATTAACATAAGACAGCTTTATAAATCAAACAACCCTTCCAGGAAAATAGTTTTCTATGTGAATAAATTGCTCCTGTAGTGTCTAATAAACATAATAATTAATATAATCTATAAGTAGAAACAGTGAAACAGTTTCCAGAGAAAATACATTGTTGCCCATAAAGACACATTAAAATATTTTTTCTTCTTCACATAAAATCATTGTGATAGCGTGATTTGTTCTTAGTAGATAAAACAGAACTGCGACTCAGTATGTGATAATTGCAGCAGGTCAAAGGTCATTTCTGAAAAAGGGGAATGTGCCTGAATATGGAATTATTCTAACTTTATGGCCAGCAGTGTATTTTGTTTGTTTGCTGCTTTTAATCACGTACCATATCTGAACCAGTATCATTATATTGTATTGTTAATTTGGAAAATATCCAGGCTGAGTTAAGAGATTAAATCAGCCTTTATGTTATTGAAAAGCATGATTACAAAGACGTGAAGAAAAATGCAGACAATCGAGGTAACATTTTTTGCGAGAAAGTTACATTTAACCCCAGCACTACTTTTTGTCATTTCCCAATTAAAATTTGCTCTATATCTAACATTGTTAAAGTGATTTATCACAATTTTTATAATATTATTCTCTGTATTTTGTATTTTGTCAGTATAAATCAGGTATTTTCCTGTATTTAATTTAGTTTTCATAAAGATGTTCATAAAAGCTCAGTTTAAAGGTGAGGGTCATTACATCAAAAAACAGCAAAAGCTGCAGATAAAGTATTTTTTCAGTAAAATATATCATTAACTGAACAAGAACCAAGCATTTCCATCCACTGTCTTTGATCCAACTCCATGGGTTTTACTGGTGAATCAATGTTGTAGAAGATGACATGTTTCTACATTCACTACGGAGTCTCTGAACATCCAAACAGGTCATAGCTGATGACCATGAAAAGATGACAAACTGTATTTTACACCAATTATTTACATGTATTGATAGGATTAGTGGATCAACAGATATTAAACAGGTTACATCAGTAAAGGCTTTTGGGTCGGTGGTGGATGTTTGGATCTTTATGGGTTGAGGTTTGTTACAAACAAGAAGATATTTTTAAACCATATGAATGAACAAATATTATTATAATTTCCACAGAAAAAAATCAATGCATTGATTATGTTTTTGTTAAAACATAATAGCAGTTTACTTCAATCATATCTGTCCTACTAACCTACTAATTTCCGTTACCCATACTATGTATTTTGTGATGCGCCCATAGGCTACATAAACACATCATAAACGCTCCAGTAGCCCTTCATTCTATGTTACTTTCTTCCTCGGCTGTAAAATGTTCAAGTTGAACAGTACTCTGCTGTCTGGAAGGAAACTGGCTCCAGCAGTAATAAGTTCCCTCTGGTTGTAGTTGTTTGTAGAGGAAAATAGTTTCCCAAATGGCTGTTTGAGAGCACAGTGGAGAAGAGTAAATATTCTCCGTTGACTACAGGTGTAAAGAATAAAGCTTTGGCACCATACAGCACAGAAAAGGGTAACACTAAATGATGTTTAATGTCACTGTAGATTTAGTTTCCATGTGGAAATGAGTGACTGTGTAACATCCAGGAGTTGAAGGAAGCTTGAACCATTCTGGTTTTACCTGTCTGATCATGTAAATGTATTACTTTATTGCGTTACACAGCCGTAATACAAAATAAGCAAAGTATAAAAGACTTGAGATTACTATCATGACGCTTTCAAGAACACAAAAGACATACTTGTGCGCGTGTGTCTATGAGATAAAGGTGATTGTTCGTGCGAGTAAGCTGTTAACTGATGTTGACAACGTAGTGACGTCTGTCTCACTGTACTTGATGACATTTACCCTGTGCCAAGTACTGTAAGCCAAGTACTTAATACTTGCACTCCTGTGGGCTCAATGAAAGCTGGTATATATTCAGTTAACATTAAAGTTAATAAAACCAGAAAACCACTTGTATTGTTTTAGCCTTAATGAACACATTCAGTCATTCATTCATTTTGAGCAGAAGAAAAAACAAAACTTTTTATGTGTACAAGAAACTAATAGCAGACAAAATACATTAATAAACAGAGGTGATCAAGACAATATAAAAATCGTCATGTACACTAGTAATAACAAAAGAAATTCAATATGTACCGCTCAAAATGGAGTGGGAAGAATAAAAGTTATTCAACCCCACCTCCATCTCTCATTTATACAACATAACACATTACTTCCAATTCCTTAATGATAAAGTTACAACTTTATCTAATAAAAATGATGAAAAAGATCCTCATATACAGTCGTGGAAAATTATTAGACCACCCAAGTTTTTTTCAGTGTCTTGTTCATTTTAATGCCTGGTACAACTAAAGGTACATTTATTTGGACAAACATAATGATAACAACAAATAGATCATAATAGTTGAATTTTAGGGCTGATATCTGTCCATTTTCCATGGTTTTCTTGATGATGACTAAAATCACATAAGTTCTTACATCAATATCTATGTCATTGTACTGACAAAAACAGTGCTTTTAGACATTCCGTGTTTTCTTTTCTGTTTGTTTTAGTCACATGATACACACAGGAGTTAGTACTTGATTACATAACCATTGTTTTTAATAACTTTTGATGGTCTAATATTTTTTTCCACAACTGTATTAATGTACTCCTTAACCCTTTATAAGTCACTCATTAAAATACTCTGAAATTCAAAATTTCAACCTTTGTGTTATTGGACATCATTTCCTACCTCCACGTTGGTTGACGTGACAACAGTCTCCCTTCTCTTTCCATAAAATAGTGGAGCAGCACTTGCCAGAAAGTAAACAATGCAAAAATACATCTGTTATAAACGGTCATAAACTGACAAAAATCAACCATATTCAGTTTTTACGGCTTCAAAATGACTATAAAATCTCTCTGAATTACTGTATAGTATCATAAAAACCAATAGGCTTCTTGACCTCACTGAGGCACGGGATTCTCCATATTTAATGTTTGCGAAAATTACCAAAAATGGTCACTCGCCCGATAAAGGGTTAAGTCATTAATAAAACAGAAGAGTATTATATAAGTTATTTTACAAGTTTTGAATATTCAGTGTAAACATTGTTAGTTTTTTTTAAAAACATTTCTCATTTAATTCAGCATTAAGTCAACTAATCCATGCTCTTGTCATTGTAAAATAATTCTAAAAGATGATCTAAAAATAACCCTGTGAAGATGTCAGTCTGACAATAGTTTAGTTTGCATAACCCATGCTCAAGGGTAGTGTCTCACCCTCTATGCAAACAAGCAGCTTTTGCGTGCGAGGCAGCAGATGATTTGAGATGTTCAGATGTTTTGCTGCTGAATACGTAAGGATCAACGGGTTACTTCACTGTCTGGATATAGTCGAAGGTCCAAAATAGAAACGCAATTTCAGGTTAATTCCAGGCATTCCTTCATGCTATTTATGGCAGAAGTGTGTTTATTATCGTTGTACAATACATCCCACCTCAAAATATTTCATCAGCCACTAATTATAGTATTTTGACAGCTCTGCTTTGTTATCATGTTACGTGTCTCAGTGTTTAACTGGGGCATTATGGTTTTGTTCAAACATGTGCATCTCTTAGTCATCATGGAACAGCTTTCAGTATGTTTTTGCTTCACGTGTTTGTTCATGTATATCTTGTCTCATCCTCCTGACACATACTTTCAGTGTCAATCTGCTTCATACATGTTAAGTCACACAGTCATAATTCTATTCACAGGGCTGTTTGTTTCAGTACATTCGGGCACTCAGAATTAGTAGAAGCCCAAAGTTAAAAATGACAGTGAATGCAGTGAATGTTCTTGTGTGTCTCCCACTGAAAAAAGGAATGAAAACAGGTCCTTGCCTGTTGTTTGGGATGATTCTATTTTCGTCCTGTGTCTGCTGAGGTTAAACAAAGTAGCTGCCAAACAAATCTGCAAAACATAAACAAAAGAAGAAGCAATAAAAACAGACAGGTGATGTTACCTTCAAGAGAAGATGATTTTATTGCAGTTGTGTTCCTAGCATGTAGGTTCAGACACCTGGCATGACTTTCAGAAAACCTGGTATTTACAGCAGCTCTGAGAGACAAAGATATTATTAAAGGAGAGGAGGAAAAGTGGTTTAAGACCCAGGGCTACTTTTGTGGCCAAAATAGTTTTGTGTCTATATTTAACTTTTCTTAATTGATTTATTACCATTTTTTATAATTTTATCCTCAGAACTGTATGTTTTTTCAGCGAAAATTAGGTATTTTCTTATATTTAATTTACTGATCATTCAGATGTTCATAAAAGCTCAGATTAAAGTTGTGGAATATTATTTAAAAAACAGAGAAAACTCAAGACAAAGTGACTTTTTCAGTCAAATCTATCATTATCTAAGTGGTTCGCATTCTTTTTTTGTCAAGCCCCCTGTTGAAGGGTGAAAAATCCCCAGGCCCCCCTCAACCCCAACAGTAGTGCAACTGTAACTTTTATTGAAAGAAACATCAACAACTCAACAATACTTTTTGCTTTTCATTGAATAATTTGTTGTGGAACTTAAATAACTTACATTTTTGCTAGAACATTAAAAATAAACTCAACAAGACTGCTCCTTGAGACAATATGT
Organism: Fowleria isostigma; assembly: GCA_029814645.1. Taxonomy (NCBI): domain Eukaryota; kingdom Metazoa; phylum Chordata; class Actinopteri; order Kurtiformes; family Apogonidae; genus Fowleria; species Fowleria isostigma. The sequence goes on along the minus strand of JAPTGZ010000010.1, from coordinate 20,610,188 downwards.
TTCCAAATAAAAATGGGAAATGTGCAATTATCTTACAACTATGACAATAGAGTTACTCTTTTAGAACAATCAAATCCACTAACAAAGATAAACATTTTAACAATATCAGTGGCGGCGATCCCATTTACATTTATATATCTCAGAACATTAAAGTGCAAACTGTACAAACTGTGCAAAAACAGAAACATGTCACATGTTTCTTTTCTAGTCCAATCCTTGTCCATTCTCTAAACATAAACTTTTTTTCTAGTCTAGTGACAGATCATCATGGTTTCAGATTGGTTTGTTGTACGTTCTTAAATTAGTTCAGGGTGCTCCAACGCTAAAACATTAGTTCTACCTGATACATGTTCTAACCTGTAGAAAAACAAACAACACTCAGGAATGATCCCATACCCATCTTGGCACGCCTTAATGCCCCACAGTTTGAGAAACACTGCATTAACTGAACATAAACCCAGTGTGTCCATCCACTATCATTGATCAAACTCCATGGGTTTTACTGGTGAATCAGTGTTGCAGTAGATGATGGTGTTTCTGCTTTCGCTACAGAACCTCTGAATGTCCAAATGGGTAATATCTGATGGCCATGAAAAGATGAAAAACTGCATTTTACACCAAATATTTACATGTATTGATAGGATTAGTGGATCAGAAATTATTTAATATTTTAGATTAGAAGATGATTTTGGTTACCAATGACTGTTTGACTCTTTATGGGTTAATAAAAAAAAAAAACAGTTTGGCGTAGTTTCCAAATCCTTGTCTTATTTGCATAAGGAGCTAAGCAAATTAAAACGGTTAAAGGCAAGTCTACATGTGTCAAACTCAAGGGCATCAAACTGAGGTGAGGTTTGACAGGCCCCGGTCATCATTCTAATGGTGTAAAAGTTCAGATCTGTTCTTCAGGAAAGTCCTTCTAGTGAGTGCACCACTTAACTCCTCTCTCATGTTTAGACAAAAATGGGGGAATAAGGTAAACACAGGCAATGACGCAGCACCGAGGGAGGAGATGAAAAATGGACACAGTTTAGCTTAACAATTTCCACAGTGAAAGGAGGAATAGAACCATAACCGTGTGAGTGATGACAGTGAAAGCTTTGGCCGGTGATCTTTATTCTGTTTATTCTCTCCTGGGGTCGCTGCAGTGATGTCTGAGCTTAGGCCTAGAAGTGGGTGGGGTTTCATAAGCTGTTAGTGACAAGTAGCAGAACTGGACATAATGAGGATGTACGACATACACTCAAACACTAAATATTGGAGGTCAAGTCTAGATTATTTTTATTTAAAGAAAAAACACATTTGTCTTTAAATAGAATGTATTAGTGTCCAACAAATCATTTTGCAGCGAGACTTTTTAAACAAACTTACTTGAGATTTAAGCTTTGTTAGATGTATCTATATTATAAAAGCTGAGTGGCCTCTGTGTGTGTTTGTGAATGTGTGTGTGTCTGTGTGTGTGTCCAGGGATTCACACAAAATCAGGAAAGAGCTGACTGCTGCAGTTTGACATTATCATGTATTTTTGGTCAAGGAAGACAACAGTGAAAACAGAAAGTTGATAGGACCAGCATTTTGGGAGATATTAGTAATTTAGTAATACAATAGCCTTACAATCACGATGCTATGGCTAGAATGCTTTAGCGGTGACCGCTGGTCAAATGTGGTACAGCATGCACGAGGACACAACAGCATAAAAACTACCACATCTAGAACTCCTGGATTCCCACAGATCAATACAGTAGTTTTTATTTAAATATTAATGGTACAATTAATCCTCAAGGTTTTAAAATTATGTATAGGCTTTTAGTGATCTATTTAATATTTTAGTATTATATATTATATATTTATGGCTATCTGAGCATTTTAAAGCTGCAGTGCTGGATACACTGTAAATAAGCAAAGGCTCAAAAACCCATATCATAAAGGCAAAACTGTAAATATGAAAAGGCATTTATAACATCTGCAGAGTTAAAATCATCTCTCACTAATTCAACTCTAGAAAATTAACACTTCTGGATTTGCTGTGAAGGCAGAGATTTCCATATTTTCATTACTGTCTATGTCTACTATCAGTATAATTGATAGTGTAATTCATTTTACAATTTTAGGAAAAAAAGAGCTTTGTTGCTGATTTTATCATGAGAATTGCTGTGAGGCTAACATTGAGACTCTACTTTCACCAGGCAAAGACATGCTTGTTGATTAAACAACCAGATCTTGTGTTTGTGAAATAAAATTTTGCCCTAAACTAACGAAAACATTGTTTGACTATATTTAAGAATGTGCATTAAATAGCTGTAAATGCTAATCATCAATGATTACAAGCATCAATGATTGTGATGTTGTTTTAGAGCCATGCTGCTTGACAGACATTTTTTTAGTTGCTTTATTTTCAGTCAGATAAAATACTAAAATGAGATTAACAATTGTGATTTTTTGCATCATGATTCTTTTTCAATTGTATTTCAAGTAGTCTGTGAGGACATGAAGCATCTGCATCTACTTTTCCCTGAGTGCTCTGTGACTCAGGTTTTTGTCTGACAACAAGCGTTTTCAGACAAATAGGGGGTTAGATATGAAACTCTCAACTTGTAACAACTGTAATTACTAATCCCTGACCAATAATTACAATAATCAATAATTAATCTTTTGATTTTATGATTGTATATGGTTCTGACATAATTGTACATTTACATACATGTACTGATTTTCTTTTTAAAAGCAGGTATTGTTTGATTTGTTTCTCATTATGTTAGACCTACATTTTTAAGTTTTTAATCATAATTTTCTGTCTTAATGCCTCTGGAACCAGTGCATCATTATTTCCAGGTTCTTCTGAAAATGCTCCATCTTTAATAAGACCCAAAAGCCTTGATGCATTTTTCTGTGACAGGGGAAACTAAAGCCTGAGCAAAAACAACTCAAAGCTGTAAACAAAGAGAGGCATGGTCCCGTTTTCATGTCTAGCTGCCAACCTGGCATTGTCATAGCAATGGATAAATCCAGTTGAATTTATTCATGCAGAATAAAAAGGTTGAAAAAAAAAGCTAAAGCCATATGCAACCACAGTGATCAAAGCATGGTTTCAAGACAAGCTCACGTTTGTAATTATAATATCAAGGTAACTAGCCAGATCTTTAATCACGGCACCTTGTGTAAACTGAATGTGGATGTTATGTTTTTATCTACTGGGGACATTATATCACATGACATTTGTCATTAGTTAACTGTGTTTCTTATGTTATAGTTGGTGAACATTGAAGACATCAACAAATCTTCTTACTCACTAATTTTATCTTCCTTTGTTTGAACATCACTGGTCCGATGTTGATGTGCCGCTGTCAGTGATTCAGAGAAACCAGCATGAAGTGAAGCCATTTCATAATTCTGAAACACATTTTTTTGCTCTTTTTTTCTCTCTGATCATGGAGACTTACACAAGGCTGGCTATATTCAAGCTGACACCCCAGATACCCAGAAAAACAAATGTGGAGCAGACATTGTAAACATTATGGCATTCGTCGTTACCATTGGAAACTACAGGACCCACAGTGTTTTATTTCCATCATCTGCAAACTCATATTAGGTCAACAAGGAACATTTTACATAAATTGCAAGGAACATAAAATTCAAGTACATTGTGCATTTGTCACGATACAAGTGTCAAACATTGTGTTGTGGTCAACACTGGCTAGACTGAGACCAAGACACTGCAGAGACTGGAGGATATTGAGACCAAGACGAGACAAAGACCGGGACAAACTAAGGCGAGACCAAGACCAAGACCGAAAACAGGCTAGAGTTTGAATTAACATGACATGATTACTCATATTAATTGTAGAGCAAAAGGCATTGGTATAAAGTGTCATGAGTAGTTCAATCAAATTCCAATTATCTTTTCTATTGTCCTCATGTACTGAAGAGGGCGTATAATGATACTCCTCTGTGATGATGTGGTTTTTGTACAAATCCCATTGAGACCCTTATGTCCGAGACCGAGCTAAGACCGAGACCTAATGAGTTGAATCCATCACAAGACCAAGACCACAAAAAATTGGCCTTGAGACAAAGATGGGTCTCAGAAACAATCTTTATCAAACACAAACATAACTATATTAAATATCTTTTAGTGCAAAAAAGTGTTAAAATAATACAGCATGAGTATAACTTTAGATTTTTTTTGTTACAATCATGTCCGTTTCCTGCTGACCGGTAATCAAACACCTTTATCTCCAAGGACAGAACAGTTGCGTGAGGCCACGGTCTGCTGCCTTGTGCCTAAACAGTTAAGGCTGCTTTCATGAACAAACATGTGGGATCTTGATTTTACATCTGATAGCATTTTAATCATTCTGATTTGAAGTCTGTTTGTTGACTGTGGCCTTGTGTTAGTTGCATTGTATTTTATAATGACATAAATTTTACACTAAAAAATGTTTTGGATGGAATTCCTGCATGCTTCTCAATAGTGTTTTAGTTGCTAAGTTGATATGCCAACACAAAACATTCGTGCATTAATTATGTAAAATGAATTTGCAGAGCTGCATGTTAAAAGAGAATCTAAAAGTAGTTACAAGGCTTAGCCTGCCTGAACCGTGCTCAACTTGTTTTGCTTACCTTCAGGCCTTCCCAGGGCTTATTCGTGCAAGCAGGGGGAAAAAAAATCACTGTGGGATCCCTCTTCAGGTAAAGTATGCTTAGATAATATCATCGTTACTACGTCTGCAGGACCTGTTTGGGTTATTTTTCAAATGACAGAAAAAAAAGAAAGGAAAAAAAAGCGCAACAAAGGGCCCTGCGTGCAAAAAGGGAAAAGGAACTCCCTTTAGGTGAGTACCTGTAAGAGGCTTTGCACGAAATCAACACAGGTTTACCAGTACACACCTTATTTACACCTACACAGACTGGAGTCAATCAGAGGGCAAATACCATCCTGTCATGAAGATTTAATGTGCTGTGGATCTAGCGTAATTGTAATCTTTATCACCTTAGTTGCTTTCTGTGTTTGTTTGGTTGCCATATTATATGTTTGTTGCTTTTGTTACCAAGTTCTAATTACTAAAGCGCATTAAAGCACTACAAGGCAAGGTAGATTTAAAAAGTATTACGCATTATGTGTTTAGCAAACCCCTTTTTTGTGTGTTTGTGCTTGTTTACAACAGCAGGTCTTTGTCTGTGTTCACAGAATAACTCTATAATCCTTCTTCCCGATGACAAAACTCTATTCTGGATGTAACTGAATGCGGCTATTTAGATCTTTTGTGCTTAAAGTGAAATAAAAGCGACGTCTGTTTCTCATGTGGTTTCAACAGGATTCCATAAACAGATCTCCCAGGTGGTCTATGGGTGTGTGGATTCATTTGTGCATATGTTGGTGTGTGTGTGCTGCTTTGTGCGTGGTGGTTTTAGCATGTTAGAGTACACGAGTGTGTATTTAAGAAGGACTAAGGAGAGAAAACCAGCGCTCATGTGGAGGACAGCCAAACTCTTATAGATGGCTGCACGCTCAGCAGAGCCAAATACAATCTGACAGCTGAATTTAATGATATTTATTTCTAAGCCACACGCTTCCAGACCTGTTCTGGATCTGTTCTCTGGGCTGGACCTGAGCTCAGCACAATGCCTCCAGCCTGGTGTGAGTTTACTCGTAATGTCTGTGAATGGGAAATGTTTATAGCAGGTTTGATAAGTGTGTGTATGGATTTGCGTGTGACTGTGCATTCCCGTCTGTATGTGTACTGAATGTTCTTTGTGTCAGTATGTGAGTGTGATTGCACACACGCTGACAGCAGTAATGGATCTTTTATGGCAGTTGGGATAAACAGAAACTCTCCTAAAGGTGAATTAGCCTGCTCCTACCTGCCACCCAAAGACGATTAATGATCCAGGCTTTAGTCCACACTGTCTCTGCTTCATCAGGCTCTCCAAAGTGCTCCTCCAGATCATGTTTAGCATTAGCTCAGGCTAAGTTTTTTTACTGCTAAGAAACACCAGAAATTCAATCCCAATCCTACAAATCAAATACTTTTTTTTCCCTTTTTCAACCTAAAATTTCTTTTTTGGTCTAAAATATCTGAATAATTATTGAATAGATCCAAGTAGAAGTGTTAAACTCATTTTAGCTCAGGGGTCACATACAACCCAATATGATCTCAAGTGGGCCGGACCAATAAAATCAATGTGATATCAGGAAATTGCATAAATATACACGCCACTTTAAACTGGAATGTTATCTGTACACGTTATAAGCTTTCCGAGTGTATGTTCATGCCGTGTCAAATACCACGCACTGAGGGTCAAGGTTAAGGTTATGGTTATGGTTTAGGGTTATGTGAACTGGGGGCCTTGGTGTAAATTAACACATGATCAAATGGCACTGAATAACACACAAAAGGTTGACAATGCTTAAGTATAGCCTGCCACATGCCATAAAAACATACAACACAATTTCATTCGATCAGTCTCAGTAAAATAACAACCTATAAATAATGTCAACTCTTAAGTTTTCTCTGTTTTAGGGTGAAAAATGTAAAATTACAATGTTTACATTTACAAAGTATCTTTTAAAAAATGAGATTAACATGAACAATCATGAACAAAAATGAAATTTAAAAGTAAGTGCAATTTTAACAATATTCTGCCTCAGTTTATCATTTATCGTTGTATCATTTGCCTCAGTTTGTGCATTATAACTTAGAGATCACAGTGGCTCTATAGATACACAAAACATGTAGCAATGGAGAAAATATTGGCAAAATTCTACTTACTTCTCATAAGACATTTTAAGTTGTTCATATTTGTTCAGGTTATTCACATTCTTTTAAAAATGGATAGTTTGTAAATGCAAACATTTTTATGTAATTTTACTTTTATAAACTAAAACAAAGACAAACTAAAACAAATTGGTCTGTATGTGGCCCTGATGTAAAATTAGTTCAACACCCTTGACTGTTAATATCGTTGGTGTAATTTTTGCATTTCACCAAGTCATCCCGCGGGCCAGAGTGGACCCTTTGGTGAGCCAGTTTTGGCCTGTGGGCCATATGCTTCACACCTGTGGTCTACAGTAGGTCTGGATGTAGTGGACATTTATGGTCTGTAGGATGAACAGAGCCTATTACTTGTTAAATTTTTCTCCCTTTTGACTTAAAGCTAAAATAAGCAAATGTAACATATTCATGAATTTTCATTTTAACCCTTGGTAAGCAAAAGTATTTACTGATATAAAGCTTTTAATAACTTTGGAACCGCAAATACATTCATATAATTCAGATAAAATGCAGTTTCTCACCTTTCCAGTAGAATCAGATATTACTCCATTGGGCACTCAGAGACTCCGTAGTGAACATAGAAATACTGTCATCTTCTGGAATATTGATTCACCAATAAAATCCATGTACTCTGACAAAGGCAGCAATTTATGATACCTGTTTTTTGCAGTTAATGATATATTTTGGTGAAAATGTCACCATTTCTTCAGTTTTCTGTGTTCTGATATAATAACCTTTGAATTTACTCTGAGCTATGATAAACATCTACATGATCAGTAAAATAAATACAAAAAAATAGCAGATTTTCACAAAAAATTAAAAATACAAAGAATAATATTATAATAATTACTTAGGGGAGGTTAAAGAAAAAATGTATCTCACAAAAATAGCTCTTTCTTGAAGGTTTAATAGACCACATTCAGAGTTAAAGAAATTTGTCTCGATGTAATTGGAATGATGACTCCATTCTAAATCAGTGGATTAAAAAACATGCTGGGAAAATATTGTTTTGCGGTCTTTCCCTGAGAGTTTATTTACGTACAAATTTTAATTCAAAGGTGACCCACATTAGTCACTGTAAACTGGTACAAGGTGTGCAACAGCATCATTACCCCAGAGTCTTAAAGCCTTTTATGATCTTGATTTCAGACCATGTTTAAACCAAATCAACAGAACAAAGGAAACTTTAATTCAGTTGCATATAAAACAATAAACCACAGGGCGTGTTGGTGTTTTTAAGCAATCTGGAGTTTATGTAAAGTGCCATTAAAGTGGACGTTTTCACCTTTACAAGCAGTCCAGTAAATCATTATTGCAAGAAAAGAGGTCATGGAAAACGGACAGTGCAATGTTCTTTTACTGTCATTGTTGATGTTTTATTTGATATGTGGCCACTAAGCTGAAGTCTGTGGCCTGTATTATGTCAGTGTGGCACAATATGCCCTTATACCCCAGCAGAAATAACACAAAGCTGGGATTCTTCTTGACTTTTTCAAAACACCAAATGATGACAAAATGTAAAATGATTGCAACCTCCATCTATCATGTTACAAGTCTGTGGTTTAAAAAGAATTATGGCAAATATTTTCATTTTGATACTCCTTTCTTAATGTCAGCAGTCTTTTATTCCATACATGGGGCAGCCGTGGCTCAGGATTTAGAGTAGGTCGTCCAATAACTGGAAGGTTGGCGGTTCGGTTCCCACTTTGTCCCAGTCATGTGCTGTTGTGTCCAGTGCTGCTAATCACACTGGTGTATGGATGCGTATGAATGTTCGGTGGTGGTTGGAGGGGCCGCAGCCACGCCTCCGTCAGTGTGCCCCAGGACAGCTGTGGATACAAATGTAGTTTATCACCATCAAAATATGAATGTGTGAGTGAATGAATAATGGATCTATTGTACGCACTTTGAATATGCCTTAATAGAAAAGCGCTATATAAATCTAATCCATTATTATTAT
>JAPTGZ010000010.1:20578444-20595695 GCA_029814645.1 Fowleria isostigma | reverse complement strand
TGCATGTATACGAATTACCACTGTACATGAAGTGCATAAGCTCGAAATAAACTAAACTAAACTAAACTAAACTAAATCTATCGTTCTATCTATCGTTCTATCTATCGTTCTATCATTCTATCGTTCTATTGTTCTATCTATCGTTCTATGGTTCTATGGTTCTATCTATCGTTTGTTCTGTCTATCGTTCTATCATTTGTTCTATCATTCTATATGTTCTATCTATTGTTCTATCTCATTAGCATTAGAAACATTTATGTGATTTGCCACTTTTGTCTCTGTTTACTTACTTTTTACAGCAACAAAAGCGACGTGATTTCTACACAGCACTTGGTACCTGTTGAGGATCTCCCTGAAATAATGTGAACTTAACCCATAAACACAATAGACGACTAGAGTCAAAGAGTCAGGCACGATGAAAGCATTTCCCGTCCATTGACCTCTTGTCATTCCAAGCCTGCCGTGTTGTGGAGCGAGATCTGAACAAAGCCTTTGTAATGCGATCCTTATTCAGCATCAAACAAGTACAACCAACAAAACAACAAACGGTGAGGTAAAAGAACACAAAAATAGCTGGGGAATGGCTGCACACAATGCCACCGCATTGTAGCAAAAAGACAGACATACTTATGGTCTGTTTTAAGGCTTAAAATCACTGTTTATTTACAACAATGTTAACTCAGAAAAAAGAGCCTGGTGACATTGCATTAAAAAGATTCAAACGTCTTTATTCATGAGGAAATTAAAAAAGAAAGGGAAATCTACAAAGGAACAGATAATACATAAGTATGTGTGTTAGTGTATTTGTTATAAAAACCATAAAGTAACAAGGTTGACAGCAGTTTACCAGACAGAATGAGAGAGAAAAAAAAAGGGGAATGAGATTTTCTCCAAATGTGTGGGAGACTGTGATGTCCATTCAGAAAAAGCATAAACAAAGTATGACAAGTATGACTCACCGTGACACATGAGACAGACTTTAGAAAAACAATTTTGCAAATCCCTTAGAAAGCCAACCATTCAAATGCAATGGACACGGGTGGTGCTTTGAGACACAATAGAAGAAGAACGGAACAATGAAAGACACAAAGCAGCTATTCTCAACATAATGTAAGTGTACACAACAGCAGATAAACCCATGTTGCATCGCTCTTTAATCTTGTCTAAATGTACAATGCACTGGATAGTACTTATGTGTTTTTTTTACCATGACAAGTAAGGTAACTGCATAAAATAAAACACTCTATATCAATGTCATGTTATGTGCATCTTGGGTTTTATTCTATTTATGGTTTTTTTTTTGTTTTTTTTTTTTAAATTTCAGCAGTGATAGCAACATTGTGCTCTTTGAGTCAATGGATTACATCATTGGTAACATCACTGGTTCTTTGGAAACTTTAACCACTGGGTTGTGAATGATGTTTTATTATTGTTTTTCACAGGGATGGACACTGTTCAGCACATGTTGCTAAGCAATCAGCTTGGGTTGAATTACCTGTTATTAACCATCAACTATCATGAACACCTTCTCATCATGACTTCCATCAACATTTACACAGAGAATAAGTTATTTATTCCGCAACATACGGAAATATACCTGCCTTGAAATGGTTTAAAATATTTGGAAAATGTATTCAATTCAATAATTTTCACTGAATATAATGAAACACTGATATGTCTGTGGTGTTAATACAGACATATGTGCATTCATATGAAATACCTTCATAATAAAAGCAGTACTACTTGGATAAAAGCTGTCAGCTGGGGTGAGGCCCATGTCTAAACAGAGGAAAAACAAGTGAAGTGCACAAATACAAACACCTCTGAAATTCCTCAGTGTTATTCTTCTGGGGGATTTTAAAGCTTACTTAACAGGCTAACTGATGAGTAAGACACAAAGTAATGACACAAACAGTGCTTATAGTAAACAGTAATGACTAATGTCTCAATGGAGGAGAATTCTATGCTTTAGGATCGGTGTTGACATGGGTGACTCCTGTCTGGCACGAGATGTGGGCTTAAGGACATAAACAAACCTGTGTCTGACTCCTCCCATGGCTCACATGCCAGATTTTCCTAAAACAGGGAAATCCTACTAGGTCCAGATACATACCACAGTCCCACCTCTGGCCCATTTAAGGCAACACCACTGGGTTGAAATATAAAGCCTATTGACAGAAAACCAAGGGTTTGTCAGATCCATGCAGTGTATTCTGTTTCATCTCTGGCTTCTAGTGAACAAATTAAACATGCTTAGTAAGTTTTTCCAGGACAACAGAAATGACAGGTTAATGATACATAATTTGATTGTTTTGTCCCCTCCTTCTAACTGTCGCTCTGTTTACGATAACGTCAGGCCACTTGTTAATCGGCAGAAATGATGTGATTTATGAGCCATGCTGAGGTTAAACTTTAAGCAGATTCATTTGGAACTTACAACTAATCGTGAGATCATTTTATATAAGGAACAAAAAATTTCCCTTTTTATAGCCTCCATGACAGAAGTTTAACAAGGCACAGGTTACTTTCCTCACATAATAAAATCAGTAAAAAACAATCTGTAACCAGAGTTTATACTGTAACGATTCCATAAAACAGATGTAATTCCATTCATCTTTCAGGAACTACAGTGATGTGTCATTACACATATTTACACTTAGGCCCAATCCCAATTCACCCCTGGGCTCTCCCCTTTACCCCTACCCCTTGGCCCTTGCACTTGAGCACTACCCCTTGCAACTCAATTTCAAGGAGTAGGGGTTGAAACATCCAAATGAAATAAGACAGCCCTTCATGACCTGTCATGTCATCGACAGTCATCGATGCCACTATAAACAGACGCAACAACTTTGTTTTCAAAAGAATTCATCATGCCATCGGCAGCTGTGACCATCTCTGTTGCATGGACTTTGGTCATCTTTTTGTAGCTATCAACCACAAACTGCAGAAATGCAATCTATAACACATTAACCTTCCTTTTTGTTTGGGTCGGCGCCAACCCATTTTAGGTTTTAAATGCATAAAACAACCACATAAAATGTATTAATTGCATCATGCATTTTTGACTTTGTCAGGAATCTCTATTTCAAAAAACTATATATATTTTTTTTTAAATTTCACCAAATTATAAATTGCTCTGGTTGAAATTATGATCTTTCTGTTGTTAGGGTTGGTTTCGACCCAGTTATAAAAAACAGGATTATAAAGCAATAATTAGAGCCAAAACTAAAATCCTAAGTGCACTGTTAGCCAACACACTGACACCAACTCATCCAACAATCATGTGAACTTTTGAGAAGTCTCCTTAATCCTTGTTATCCAGTATCCCTGCACAAAAACAAATCAAGCAAAGACAGGCATCTCCAGACATGTGAGGTCCATTCAGTCTCGAGGTGGTGACTGTCAGAGGTCACATCCAGGGATATACTGATAAAAAAAAAGGCCCAGAGGCTCACATCAAAAATATTAAAAGAAATATTTTTATGAATAAGGAAAAATAACAAGGTAGATAAGGACTGGATGGTAGATAATTGCTTTTAGTGTATTTTACACCTGATTTACAACATGGGTCAAAACTGACCCATTAACATAAGAGCTGGTAACAGAAAGAGAACACAAGAGGAAGGATAAAACAGCTGATCAAATGATTAAGTTGTTTAAGATAAAAATACGTACATTTGTGTGTTTCTTTCATCATACTGCTTCACTTTTTTGCTGTGTTTACCTCCATCTTGTCAACGATTAGAACAGAATTATGGGAGATTTCTTATACCCCTCTGTTTGTAGAGTAGTCCTGAAAAATTTCCATTTTGAGGGTCAAACAGTCCTCCCCCTCCAACTCATCAAGAATCAGGACACCCCCTGCTCCTTCACGTGAATGTGCAAAATGGAGGGGTAGGGGGTAAGGGAGAGGGTCCAAGGGGTGAATTGGGATTGGGTCTTAAACTCAATATATAAAACTTTCTTTCAATGCATTCTGACTTTCATTTCCTCAAAATTTTCATACCTCCAAGTTTAATTTCAATGTGAGGATCTGTCTGACTGAACTCTGTGAATGATACTTTATCATCGTTTATGCTGCCTTTTTAGATTAGCTACCGTGTAAATGTTTTAATATTTACAACACTAGGAAGAACAGGGTAACCCTTCTGTTGCTGCTAACTGATAAAAGTAAATAGATACAACATTTTATTAGCATTAATTACCTGCTGACAGTATAACTTCAGGGAATATTAATAAAGTGGTCACTGACATCAGAGCCTTTCCATTAACAGATAAAATGTCACAGGATATAATGTAGTGGAGCAATAAATCTCTTTGTGTGTGAGTGTGAGGGAGAGTGAGATAGAGTTTGTAATGGGCTTCTTGTTAACTGTTTTCACAGCTGAGAGCACCAGAGAGACCTTTCCACACCTCTTGACAGCTGCGCTCTGTTCAGTCACGCTATAGAGACACAGCAGTGGTCTTCACCTCTGACTACAGGGCCCTCTAGAGTCGAAGTTACAAATACATGAGACTTGGTGTTCCATGAGGAGCTTGCCAATTAGTTTAATGTTATGTCTTAACTTTATATTTTTAGCATTTCAGGTTCATTATATTTTTGATCTGGAAAAAATTAGGCCATGCTGGTATAACATTAAAATACATATTATTATACGATTAACCTTGATTATTTCTGTTATATATAGCATTTAGTGTATAAGTGAGGCTCATCTTGTCTGATAATGTGATCACCATAAACCATGTTTTCCAATTTGACTCTTAACTATTCCATCGTCCTAACACGGATGTATTGCTCCACATAATAAATGATTAACAATCAGCAATTAATCATGCTGTTGGGTAAGCTGTTGTTTATTTTAAGTTGTAAAGTCAGGGAGAGAAAGACAAGAGACAGAGGCAGAACGTGAGAGGAGAAATCTTTTAGGACTTTAAGTAAAAGCCTGGTTGTAAAAAGCAAACAAAAATGGAGTATACTGTATATATTGTTATATAATGCAAGTAAAGATATAGTTCTTATTTTTTTTAAGTATTGCAACTTGAAACAAAATCTTTGCGTCAAAACAAATATGGACTAAAGTCACCACAGACATAAGAATTTGGGATTATATCTGTCTTGTAAAAAATATTCCTTTTGGTTTGGCCATATTTCAGGGTTGTAGCATCAATTTTAAGTTTAATGTTTGCATAATTCAGTGCAAAATGATACAAACTTAGTTTTCAGCAGTCATATTTCTGTATCTACAGGGTGGGTGAAAAGTAATAGGCATTACAAATGGCAATGGTAATAAAATTCATATTCCTAACACAAATTTATTGAAACAAATGATACATGTTCTTTATTACATAAGCAACTGAAAGTAAATCTTCATAAATCTACAAAAGCACCGGTGGCATAAAAAGGTTTCCTCAAACAGATGGAATGAACGACCTTCTGAAGGATGTCATCTGGGATAAGACAATAAGAAAATAAGAAATAAGACAATCAAAAAATAAGAAGACAAAAAGAAAATAAGAAATCCCCATTAATTTTTATGTCATGACTTCAGTGATACTAAAAATTCTATTGGCAATTTCTAATGTCTAGTTACTTTTACCCACCTTGTATAACTGTATAATGGGAGGGTTAGATTTTACAAATATTACTAATTTAATTTCCAGAAATATTTGCAAAATCTCAATATATCTCAGGCTTATTTTAGATAAACACTGAGTTTTCACTTAATCCACTTTATGAAACATGATCATTATCTCTGTTACCCTGAATTTTAAAAATGATCTGAATCTGAAATGTTTTGACTACAAAAACTGTGTGTGTGGGCAGTATTACTGATCTTATCTTACACTCGTTAGTTTTGTGAATCTTGTAACGAACATCTGATTATTTACTCGGTGCAGGAGGAAGCAGGGAAACAGTCAGTGTGCAAACAAAAAAGAATGTGACGGGGAGTGTATTTCACACACCGTTTCATTCTTCAATGAGATGCTCCAGATTATGATCCTTTGTACGGTTACTGTCAGACACTAGGTACGCCCTCTTCACCATGTTCTGCTGAGGGTAATGAAGTTGAAAAAGTCATGCCAGAGAATGCTGTCTATGAACTGTAGCTGCCAGAGGAAGGAGTGGTTGTGTGTCTTATACAGTGAACAGATCAGCGTTGTTTGTGACAGGACAAAACAGTGGGAGGATCAAAGGTCTGACACTGTCTAAACTGAAGCACTAAACCATATGTACAGCTATGGGAATTCAAATAGGTGGGTAAGGCATGTCCCGTGAATGGTAAAAATGTATTGTTCCTCTTTATTTGTAGTCACCATAAAATACTGCACCTCTTCAGTTAACTATTGATGCAGTATTTTAGTGTTTTATGTGGTTTTAAATAATGGCCACAGATGTGTGTTTAAACACGCCCCCTGTTGGGCATAGGAGGCACAATGTCCCAGTGGCTTTAAGATGGAAAAAAGGCCCATTATTTGTTGGATGACACATAGTTATCTTTGATCATATTTGTTCTTCTTATGTATCAGAGCTGTGTTGTTTTTTTGGTTTTTTTTAATGATATGTATTTTTGTCAACTGATATGTGTGAGCTCAAAGAAGAAGGTGTTGTTCAAAGCTTGTATACAGCTTATAAATAAGTTAGTTTTTTTTTTCTTTCATTTCCTGCTCTTTCTCTAATGGAAATAAATGTACTGTCTGATGTCTAACAAATAATAATACAGAATAATTTTCAGAATAATTTCTTGTTTTTATTTATTATTTATTTATGTGACAGTAATAATACATTTTAATTTTAGCCCCATATTAAATCAATTATTGCCCAGAAGTTGATTTTTAAACAGGAAATCAGCTCACTTGTGTGAGTCAGTTATTGCCAAATAGCTGAAATGTTATGTTATCCTATTCATGTATGAATTAGTATAAAACTGAGTGGAATTATTACTCCTAAATCATAAATGTGACCAATTGGATTATTTTGAGTGAGATATATATTATAGTCTTTAATCATACATTTACTCTAAGTGTAGTGTCCAAAAGTCTCTTTCCTTTAGATAAGATAACATATGATATAATGTAGGAAAACTTAATCTAAAAGGTAACTGTAGTGTATGTTACAATCAGTAACATAAAATATATGGCAATAAGATATTATTTAATAATGCAGAAAAAAATATTATTTAATTTGAAAATGTTTTAGAAAAATGTTGTAGTGCTACAACTAGGCCAAAACAACTAATTAGAATTTTTTCTTGCAACTACAAATGCAAATTTAAGTCTGAATACTACCTTTCATGAAAGTGTTTTACAAGTGCACTGCATGTTGTCAGTGTCGGCAGTGACACAGGCTTACAGCGGAGACTTCCAGACTGTCAACAGTTGGGAGTTGAACTCATCTGAGAATGTGGAGTTTAATGATTCACCATCTGATATTGATCCAGACAGAATGTTCTGTTCACACATAAATTTTACCTGTAAATACTATACTACATCCACTCAGTAGTTTATCTTTATTATTATTGTTGTTGTTGTTGTTGTTATTGTTGTTGCTGTAATTATTATTATTTGACTTATTTGTTTATTTATTTATTTATTTATTTATTTATTTATTTATTTATTTTAACACATTTTTCATTCTTTCTTATTTTTATTCACTGCTGTTATTTTTCTTTTATTTATTTATTTATTTATGTTTTATTTTATTTACTTATTTATTTTATTTTATTGTTTGTCAGTTTTTTGTTCATTTTTTCATCTTAAACAAATTAAAATAAAACAGCTACAACAAAACAGCAATAACAATAATAGGATGAAGTAAAATAAAATAAAGAAACAAAAACAATTTAAAAAAAAAAACAGAGGCAAAACACTAAACATATGTTGGTAACTAGGTGTACTATTGTATCATCACAGAAAGTTTCTAACCCAAATATCAACCACGCTTGTTAAGTGGTAAAACTGGGGGTGGGAGTAAATAAGCTCTGCTTTTTCTCACTCCCTTTCAGGCTTTTGTTCTTCAGGGGTGGTATACTAGTGGGGACTTGTGTGGTAGAGTGATGTGTTATACATACTGTGTAAACACAGTGTTCTGCAATATAATTGCTATATGTATCTGCATTTGTAAAATTCACAATGTATAGTTGTATATGCAGAAGCTACAAGTCTACTTGTTTTTCTTTTTGTTTTTTGTACATATGCTTTCATATGCACATTCTTCATGTACAGTTCTGGATGTGTAACTCTATATGTAGACTCTTCATGTATGTTTCTTATTGTGCATATTTTGTGCATATGGCATTCTCATCTTTTTTCTTTCCTATTCTTTTTTTTATGCCAATCCTTCAATTATGTCTGTGTACACATGTATGAAATGTATATGAACAGTACTGAATATTGTACATGTATATGTAATTATCACTGTACATGGAGTGCATAAGCTCAAAGTAAACTAAACAAAACAATTTCCAAATCTCACAATTTCTGCTTTAACACTTTAACTGCTTGCTCGACCATATGGTATAGCACATTTCGAGTCCCTATACTTCAATAAGTGGAGTACCGAACTTATCTGAACCTAACTGAGCCAAGAAAGAGAAAAATCAATATAGACATTTTGACTGAAAGTATGAAAGATATTAATACTTTTTGGCATATCATAGTATAAGAAGCCTTCCTGTTCATAATTATATTATCTGATACCACAAAAACTTAAATTAAATATACAAGAATTTTTTCAAAACATGCTCAACCAAATTTTTGATTTGTCTCTTTATGGTAAGAGTGTAAAAATTAAACCAATATAAAATGATGGATTATTTGTTATAAAATCAAAACCTCTGTTCATCTATTGCTCTAAATATTAAATATTTAGTGGTAGTACATCACAAATATGTTAAAAGAATTAACTTAGTAAGTAACTTTTGACACTTTCCAAGTTGATATTACTAAGTATGGTTAAAAAAAAAAAAAATCAAGAAATTACTCACCCAAGGGAATAAGAAATGCAAACAAAACATTTTTTCATCAGGTTTTTCTTGGTGGGGGTAGTTAAAGGGTTAAAAAGGATTGTCTAGACAACTTACTAAACTTACTAAAACAACATCAGTGTTGTAGCATAGCACACGAGTACAAAATTCATATTGTACGGCAACTGAATATTCTTTAGGCAAAGCACGTCAACGTTGTTCCCACTGATGTTTTGTGGGCTGTTAATCCAACTCAGGGGTGTTTCTTCACTGTGCCAGTCTGTGGCATGTTGTTCTAACCGAGGTTATTAAAACCACCACATTACAGTCAAAGATAAAATCCCCAGTGGGCTTGCAGAGGTCTTAATGTTAACTAGGACAGCAAGCTCTAAGTCTCATTTAATGGAAGGTCAATATTAGTGTAAAGTTTGTTCTGTGGCCTTTTCATTTTTACACCTTAAAGAATACAACTGCAGTGGTGCTCTTCAGAATTAGCGCTGCCTCATTATGTTTTCCCATGAATCCAGTCTGGTAGTCGGAGTCCTGAACTCACCAAAGAGTGGTTTGGATGGACCCCTCACTATCACGGCTATCTTCTAAAGTAAACATTTTGTTCAACTCTATTTCTGAATGAACTTGCATAATATTAGCTAAAGCCATGCTCTGATTTATCGGTTAAATCAATTTCCAGCGGAAGCAAACAGTGAATGATTGAATGGTCAACATTCAGTTTGAGTCCATGCAGTAGTTTAAGAGACTTTGTAAAACTGAGCAGATAGCATTAGAGGTCGTACAACTCAGAGTCAAGATGTTCTGAGTGCTGTGTTTATACTGTCTGTTTCCTGTGTAGCTGTTACGGAGCCTGATGGGAAGATACACTGCAGTCAGACAATCGAATATAAACACTGAACAATGCTTGATGGACAGGCGGTTTTTGCTACACACACACAGTTTTAGGAGACCTACATTGGTGCCATATGAGGACGCCACAAGTTAACCCATAAAGACCCACTGCTGCTTTTGTGACACTTCCCGAATAAATTTTTCTCTATTCTTTACTTTTTTCCTCCAACCATATTGATAGATTTTTGAAACATACAGAAACACATATAGATATGAAAAAACATTAACTATTTTAATTACAAACATGAAGTCTGTTTAATTCTATGTATACAAGCTTAATTAAATATGTAAATATGACACACACTGTATATAATATATATTGTTTATTTAATATAAAATCGACTGTGTACTTTTTGCACTTCTGCACACATCGTCTGAATGCTATAGTTCTGTCTGTCACTGTGTGCACATCCAGCTTTCACAACATTAAATAAAAAGAAAAACTGATCAAACATGAACCCACAAAGACCCAGTGCTACTTATGTGGCAGTTCCAACATAGTTTTTCTCTATATTTTATATTCTTTACCCTTTTTAAAGTGATTTGTTGCCATTTACTCTAATATTATTCTCTATATTTAGATTTTTTTTAAGCAAAAATCCAGTATTTTCCTATATTTAATACTGATTATGTCGATATTTTATATTATTTGCAGATGACATAAATATTATTAGCGTTGGTAATAATTTAAAAACTTTAAAGAATCAATTGGAAAAAGAACTAAATGTACTAAAAACATGGTTTGATGCAAATAAATTAACCTTAAATTGAAATAAAACCAAAGTGTGCTGTTGATGTGGAAAGAAATCTTTGTATAAATGGTATAGAGATCAAAGGGGTCAATGGGGTCAGATTCCTTGGAATAACTGAAATTAAGATGAAAGACACAAATAAATCACATCAAGGAGAAAATTTCAAAATCATTAGATATTATTTCTAAAGTGAAAGACTTCTTAAATCCATCTACTTTGTATCAACTGTAAAGTGCTCTAGTTCTCCCATAAATGACATACTGTGTCGAGGTATGGAGCATTATTTACAAAACTAATACAAATCCAATTTCCATTATTCAGAAAAGGGCGATACGAATGATTAATAAATAGTCCTATAGGGAACACACACATCTATTTTTTATTAAGTTAAAAGCTCTAAAATTTAGTGACTTAGTCCACTTAAAAACAGCACTAATTACATTTAAAATTTAAAAAAATAATCAGCTGCCTGTTCATATTCAGAGTTTGTTTGAAATACGGGAACGTGTTTTGATTTCAGAGGAAGTAATGTGTTTAAAAAACCTTAAGCTAGAACAAATATGAAGCAATTATGTCTTTCTGTTGTTGGAGCAAATGTTTAGAAGAACATTTGCTCCAACAACAGAAAAATTAAATCCTGAGTTAAAAGCCTGTACAATGTTAATTATGTTTAAAACCATTTAAAAGAAATATCATGAAAATGTATGAATAATGTGAATGTTATTTTTTTTTCTTTATGACTCAAACTACTCAATTATTCTGTTTCTTTTTGTTTATTGGTGGTTGTAATGATAAGCGGATGGCATTGGTAACTGTTTATTTTATTGTTTGGTGATATGAATAAGGGGGTTGGCAGAATAAGCCTGGGCTTCAGCCTATTCCTTTTCAGACTTTTTTGTTTGTTGTAAACATTTTTGTGAATATTGTGTTGTGTAAAATGTATTTGTTTCGAAAGATGTCTGAATAAACATAATTCAATTCAATTCAATTTAATATTCATTTCAGATTAAAGTTGAGTGTTATTATATCCAAAAAAGAGAAAACTGAACAAAAAAGGTGATTTTTTTTTTAGTAAAATACAGTATACCATTAACTACACATAAACCCAGTGTGTTCATCCATTGTCATTGTTTTACTGGTAAATCAATGTTGTAGAAGATGATGCTGTTTCCATGGTATCTATGGAGTCTCTGAACATCCAAGTGGGTCATATCCGATGACCATAAATAGATGACAAACTGTATTTTACACCAATTATTTAGATATATTGATAAAATTAGTGAATCAAAAGGTATTAAACAGTTGATATCAGTAGATGATTTTGGTCGCCGGTGGATGTTTGGCTTTTTATGGGTTAAACAGATCTATTCTGCATACATGCTCACATATACGGCATAGACAGTTCATTAAACAGCAGATAACTTCCTTTAAGCCTTATCTAAATGAGCACTGCCCTTTCCGGGTGAATTATAGTCATTAAGAAATGAGGTGATATCACACAACCATATCTGGAGTGAAAGTGACTTTCATGCTACAGCTCTTTGACTCTCTGGGGTAATTACTCTATTTTGTGTGTTTATGTTAACTAATAGGCCCCCTGATATTCACAGAGTAACCACAGCCAGGGCACTGACCAGGATGCACACCAGCTGGACATAGTGAGTGCCAGGCAAGTCTATCAGACTTTGATCCAACAGAGATCAGGCAAACCTTGCAGCACAATCAAAGCACCATCTTCCTCTTCGAGATGGCTTGTCTTTCTTATCACAACATGGACCCGGCCTCTGCCTCGCACAACTGGACCCCGGCTCCTGGGTGGTCTGAGGGCTTAGCTGCGTAATAACTGTGCCTAGCTGTTCCAAGAAGATGTGGAACACAGCGAAAATGCCTCATTTCAGCCAGATAGGAATCGTCTGATAACCGAGATGGAACAGATAAAGAAAGCTGGTATAGCACTCAAAATGAAGGAAAGGAAATGTCTGGGGCGGAGATATGAACAGGCTATCCTCGGTATTAGTAGGATTTCAGTCACACCTATTAAATCCAGTGGGTTCGTTCCATGTCCATATCTGAATCTTGTGAATTTTTTTCACGAGCCCTAAGCAACAAAAACTCTAATAGGTGCGAAAAGAGATGTGGAAAAAGCAGTAAAAAGTAGAATTAACAACACTGGGATCACCACTGTCCGTACGCTGCCACTGTCCCATGTCCCTGACCTGGACCTGGACCTGGACTCTTTTCAGGAGTGGAGGACACAGAAGGGGGTGTGGTCTCTTCTCGTCTAAACTATTTCCTGCCTTCCACACCAGCTCTAATTAGAAATTTGGGTGGCCTTGTTTATTTACATGGTTGAAATGCAGCGAGGTTGTATTTATATTTTCATGGCGCATTCTCAGCAGTGCTGCATTACATAGACTTCCCTTGAGATCACTGTGGGAGAGGGAACAGAGAGTAGACTAATCCAACAGTCAGATATGTGTGTGTCTGTGTGTACAAGGGAAGAGTGACAGAGGCTCAGGTCTAATTCCATTTACCATGAATCTGCAATTACTGATCATACGGCTAAACTTTGGGTTACCTCTGTTATTATAATTGGTTCCATCTATAGACCCATGAAAGGCTTAAACTGTAGTTTTATTTGAATTTGTGTTGATTCTCTCATAAAAATTATACATATATTATTTATATTACTTTAGCAAAAAAAAAAAGAGAAAAAAAGAGAAAATATGCAAAAAGAATAAACTTGTCAATGCCAGCAGCTACTTTATTTTTCATAGTCGTGGAAAAAATATACACAACTACGCTATGTTTTCTTCAAATTCTTGTTCATTTTAACGTCTGATAAAACTAAAGGTATATTTGTTTGGACAAATATAATAATAACAACAAAAATAGCTCATAAGAGTTTAGTTTCAGAGCTGATATCTATCCATTTTCCATGGTTTTCTTGATAATAACCAAAATCACATAAGCTCTTGCATCAGTATCTATGGCATTGTACTGACAAAAACAGTGCTTTGAGACATTCCATGTTTTCTTTTCTGTCTGTTTTAGTCACATGATACACACAGGGTTAGTATTTGATTTCAAAACCATTGTTTTTGATGACTTTTGACGGTCTAATCATTTTTTCCACCACTGTATGTTTCTCATCATTACTTGACTTTACTGCAAATTATGCTCAACTTTCAATGATTTTTGAGGATAAATAGAGAAACTGTTCTAATCCCAATTCCAAATAAACTGGATTGTTGTGTAAAATATAAAGTGTTTAGTAAATTTATCAGATCTCTACTCATTGTAAAATGCATGCCAGAGTTGCCCTAAATTAACAGCATTTGTAATTACCAAAATAATTTGTAATGTTTCTGTAATGGTTAATTCACCAGAATTTAAAAACTCTTTAACCGAAATAATACCTTTAATACTAAAATAACATTATTATTTATTGTATTTTGAAAAAATATTATTATTTCTTGATTAAGATGTCAACTTATAGTTGTTTAGTTGCACTCCTGAGCAAATAAATAAATATATTTAGTGGTTGAATGTTACGCTTGGTTAATTTGTGACTTCTCAGAAAAGCCCAATGAGTTAAAATTTAGGACTAAAAAATCTAATTCAGTGTGAAATTCCTCATTATTGTTGAAATTAGTCAAATAATGCTCATTGAAAATGTGTTTCATTAAAACACTTCATGATGCTGCATGGTCTCTTAGATAAACAGGGAAAGGTGGACTAATAAACACTGTAAATTAACCCGTAAAGACCCAGGCTAATATTTTTTTCCGCGCCTGTATATTCCAGTAATTTGAAACCAAGATTTATGCAGGTTTGCGCCTCATTAATAACATGAAGCTGTCAAATAATAATCAGTGGAGAACAGGGTAAGATTAGGAATTGAGTCTACTACTAATCCAGCACCAGAGCATTTACTCAATACAAGTCTGTAGAAATTACACACTAGCCTGAGACCCTCTAACCTACAGGTCTTTTAGGTCCCATAAGTATACATGGATAAAAATTATCCATAGATGAGCCATGTCAGAGTGGTGGCAGTGTATATTTATCTTTCAGACCAGGGCTGCTGAGTGGCGGAAGGCAGGGCTTTCTAGTCAAGCCATGGATACAGAGAGCCTGGACCTGACTCTGGTTAAAGTAAACACATGAGCACACACACACACACACACATTTACATGCACACATATACACTCGTAGCACTCTCCTGTCCTCCTCCCTGCCCGTCAGCTGGAGACCACACACCCAGACCACACAGAGTCTGAGAACAGACTAAGTCACTCTCACGCAACACGGCCTACAAGCTGTCACTCTGACCACCTCTGCCTCGCTGTCAGCACCGGTTCTGTTTGTCACTTCCACACACAAAGCAAAGTATCTGTGTTTAGAAAGACAGGAAATGACAGAACGTGGAATCCTAAACTCATTCCTCTCTTTGATGGGAAATTGTTTGCAGGAAAGGTCAGAAAACAATGACTTTATAGAATTGATTAATCAAAACCAATTGAGAAAAATGTGAAAATTATGTAAGCGTTTGTGTGCATTTTCACATGTGTGGATGTATGTTTGTACTAGAGGCCAGGGTGCTACAAGAATCACATCCTTGCATGATTACGAGTGATCAAAGAGGTTTGGAGTCCAAATGTGTCATTTCACATTAACACACTTCATATTTTATGCTCTCCAACTGAAAACAATGATACATCACTCCCTGCTGGTCACTTATTCTACTGCATCTATGCTAAACACGTCCCAATATCTCAAAGGGAAGTTAGAATTCAGTTCAAATGTTCTAATAAATTTTTAAGTTTCTTAATTAATCTAATTATACTCATGGGCAAATATCATTTTAATAAAGCAAAATCCTCCAAATCCCTCCCTAACATCAATATTTTTGTTAAAGAATTAAAAGCTTAATATAAAAACATATCCTTAACAAAAAAACAATAAATGCAAACATACCTTCAAATTGTTTGATAATCTGCTTTTTGTTAATACTTTATAACTTCTGTTTTGTTTTGTTTTTTGTATCGCACTTTCTGTATTTTTTTTTTTTTTTTACATACCTCCATACTATTTGAAGCAATATTTGGAATGTATATGTGCTGCTTTCTTTTGTTATTGCAACTATTAATTTTCATTAAAGAAAGAAAGGAGAAAAAAAAACTGCATCTATGTTCCACTGCAGTCTGCCCTGTGTCTCCAAAGGAAATCTAGATAATAGTAAAAATGTGGCATTTCCTACATTGTCTAATAACATTGTAGTATCTCCAGAACGTCTGCGAGCTGCCATCCAGTCTAAACAGGCAGTTCAGTTCAGTTCAGCTCCTACACCAGTGCCAGGTAGACCACCATATTGTTCCGCTTATCATCCCTTATCTGTTTACACTGTGTCCGAAGCCATCTGATTGTTTTCTAAGACTTTGCTGCCCCTCATCCGACAACTGTTATTGCTTTCCTGCCATCATAATGTATCGGGTCAAGTACATTGTTATCTGCACGGCCTCAGATAAACATAGGCATCTGAAAACAATACAAGCTGATTAATTGTACTGATAAATGTTTTATTTGCCAGTAGTGAGAAGCATTTCCTATGCCCTCTTTAGGTCATATAGAAAGGATTTATATTATCATAATAATAGATTATTACAGTATAATTAATAAAAAAAACACCTACAGTATACATTCTAGCTGTATTGACATTTGTAATTTAATCATCCGTCAACAATCCAGTGTTGTTTCTATGAGCTACAGTATGAGACCGGGGGCCGTGGCAGAACACTGAGTGATGACTGGAACATTTATCAGGATTGACAGGTCAGAATCTGTATGACGGAAAATGAGGTCAACTCCTTCCTAATCACGGGGTCAACAACCAGGAACAGTCTGAGCTGACAAAGGTTAAACACTACTTGTCATCAAATCTGGGTCTGGGGTCTCAGCGGTCTCTGACCCCAAACACACTGAGGTCACTGACTATGAGTTTAGTGTCAACTTACAACAGGTAAAAAGTGAGTGACAACTTTGCCTCTTCTCACTCCTTTCTGGGCTACTAGGGTTGAATATTGTTAGTCAATTGCTGTATATATTCATGTATTATGTATATACAGAATGTTTACAACCAATGTCTCAATGTATATTTCTCTATGCATACTTGTTCATGTAAATTTCTCTATGTATATCAGGGGTCTCAAACATGTGGCCCGGGGGCCAAATGCGGCCCACCAAAGTGTCCGGTCCGGCCCGCAGGAGGATTTTATGAAATCCAAAAATTAGACAATTTAGGTTCTATGTACAGACCAATTCAATCTCAAGTGGGTCAGGTCAGTAAAATACCATCATAATCACCTAGAAATACTCACAACTCCTATTTTTTCTCTCTGTAAATGTAAACATTTTCATGTCATTTTACTATATTTGCACTAAAACAAACTATCATTTCACAAAAAAAACATGAATAACCTGAATAAATATGCACATTTTGAAAAATCTGAAGTGCAAGTTTACCATTATTTTGCCAGGTATTAAATATATTGTGTATTTGTAGATCCACTGTGATCTGTAAAAGATAAACTGAGACATAATATTGTTAAAATTGAACTTAGTTTTCTTAAG
>JAPTGZ010000010.1:20566282-20578344 GCA_029814645.1 Fowleria isostigma | reverse complement strand
GTTATTCACATTGTTTTAAAGGATAGTTTGTAGATGTAAATATTTTCATTGTACATTTTACTTTTTTTGCTCTAAAATATGGAGGAAAGTTTGGAGTTGTCATTATTTATAAATTATTATGTTATTATTTTCTTGGTGCAGCTCACTTCAGATCAAATTTGGCTGAATATGGCCCCTGAACTGAAATGAGTTTGAGACCCTGATGTATATTGTGTTTACAGCAAAGTCTCTACGTATATCTGTGTACACATAATGAGATGTATATAATCAGTATTGAACATTGTATATGTATATGTAATTAGTATTGTACATAGAACATATAAGTTCAAAATAAACTAATAAACTAAACTAAACTAAACTTACAAAAACTTCAGGGAAGTAACAGAGTCCAGCCAGACTTCAACTAGATTTACTTAAAATGTTCTGAACAGCAACTGATATGTACTTTAAATTAAAAAAATAAATAAAAATACATGACCTTCACTCACTCTGAGACAACTGATTGAACTATTTCAGCATGTGTAGAATGAGTGTCCTCTTACAACTACTTAATCAAACAAACAATCAATCACATTTTATTTAGATAGCGCCAAATCATAACAGAAGTTATCTCATGACACTTGACATATAGAGCCAGTTGAAACCAGACTCTCAAGCCAATTTACAGAACCCAACAGAATCCTCCAGGAGCAAACACTGGTGACAGTGACGAGGAAAAACATCCTTTTAACAGACAGAAACCTGGAGCAGACCCCGACTCATGGAGGAGGGTCGTCCACCTCGACCAACTGGGGTTAAAGAGAGAGGGAAAAGGAAGAGAAAGAGGGAGAGAGAGAGGGATTAGGGGAGAAGGAGAGAAGTAGAGGAGACACCTGGCTGCACAGCAAACTGAACTACAACTGTTAAAAAGTAGAAGAGGTGGTGCTAGTACAATTATTAATAGCTAGAACAGACAGAACTTAACGGAACTTATGTATATGGTTTGTGGAAAAATTAGTTGTCAGTGTGAAAATCTGTTGAAAAAGCACAACCAAAACAGTTTTTTTTATCATAAAAATCTTCCTCCTAAAGCTTCGGCTATCTTTTTATTTAAATTTTGTACTAAATTATGGTGATGTGATTTACATGTATACAGCATCATTGTGTTGTTACTTAAACTAGATTCTACATATCTAATAGTGTTTAGTTTTATAACTAATGCCGGTTCATTCACAGCTGTATTTTATATGAATCTGCACAATGGTCTTCTGTAAAGTGTAAGATATGCATATGTTACTTTTTACAGCCATGACACTGTTAGATACATATTACATATACTTACATCTAAAATGTACAGTAAGTACTGAAGTTACTGTTCACTGTCCTCTGCACCTTAACTAGGTATGAATGTGTGACTTGACAGAATGGGAGAGGAGTGGGGTGTGTGTATGTTTTGTTTTTTTTTTAACAGTTTTTACTGCTTTTACTATTTAATTTTTTTGAATTGCATATTTCCTTTTTTACTCAAGAAGTACCTTTTTTTTTTTTACAATTGCATCAGAATTTCATTGTGTATGCTCTGTGTATTCAATATCAATAAAAGGAATCTTGGATCTTCCTATTTTATTAAACTTTCAATGACAGCATAAGATAACATCAAATTCTTATGATCGTTGCCAAGGTGAAACTGCTTTTTCTGTTAATGCATCGTGGACATAGAATAAACTGTAAAACACCATTTCACTTCAAACACCCTCTTTCATACATATTTTTGTCCTCTGCTATGGGCTCCTCTTTCTCTATCTCAATTCTTACTTTTTTTCTCTTGTAAATGTGTTATACCCTTTTTTCCCTACTGCTTTCATGTATTTAGTTTGTTTTATATGTGAAGCTAAATTCTGTATCAATTTATTGGTGCAGCTGTATAATATTTAGGTGTGATTACCATAAATGGATATAAATTTTACAACACTTTGTTTGTGCTGATGTTAATGATGACAATGTAGATCATGTTCGTGATATTATTTTTCTCCAGCATTACTTTAAGTTCACCATTATTTTTATTCCTCCTCAGTCATTACTGTCTGTGATACATAATCCGGCTTCCTCTGATTTTCACACAGTAACAAATATCCTGCCAGCAGGGGGAGCAATTTTGTCATTGTTTCTCCCTTTATTGTATTAAATTACCTGTTACTTGATATAGAATATATCCATCTAATTACCTGATTTGAAGCTAAAGAGTTACAGATTTTGCTTAATTTAGGTGTAAATGCACTCCTTGATTTCTCTGCACCACAATGGTGGTTCATTGTTTTTCTAAAATAACATTAACCAGCAGATGTCAGTAAAACATTGTTCTGATTATGTGGTGGCACAGCCTCATCTGTCCTGGTCTCACAGTCATGTAATGATAAAGAAATTAACTCTTAAAGACCAATAACTATTTTTATGGTGATTTATTAATAAAAAATTCTGTACATTTCTCTAAATCTGATCTTTGCTAGTAAATTCATGCTCATTTTTCACAATATTATTGTCTGTATTTTGTATTTTTTGTTAAAAATAAGGTATTTTCTGTTGAGTAATTCCATGCCCAATCACCAGATTTTAGAGAAAGCTCCCAACTGACTATCTCAGATTTAGTTCATTTTTGTGTGTGTGTGTCTTTGTTACTAATTACTACTGTGCAAAATTTCAGGCTAATATCTTTACTAGTTTCGGAGATATTAAGCCTTCAAAAAGTGGGCGGGGCCCCATATATAGCACAAAAAACAAGTGTTACACTCAAACATTCATAGTTTAAAGACTAATAACTTTTGAACTGTTCACACTAAATGGTTCAGAGTTGCACACATGATTTTTTTTTATATAATAAGTCTCTGTACACAGAAAAACAGCTATGTATGTAACATATTTGCAAATTCATGGCATACCAAATACGGCTTCCTGGAATGTGTGTTTGTCTGTGGTAGCACTTCTGTCTCTCCAGATTTAATGACACCACGTCTGATTTTTTTTAATATACATGAGGCATGTTATAGTGCTATCAGAAAAACATGTTATACTTGTGACAAATAATTATAGTTTCTCATATATAAGTCACTAAAAATGGAAAAAAGCATGTTGCTTTATTAATTTGAATGCTTATAGCAAAAATCTGACAAGGAATACCTGAAAACAAATTAGATCAGCGAAAAGAGCAAGGTCGAATTCATATATGTATCAAATATGACGTTGGTGATGTGAAGAAAACTATTTTATTCATGCTGTTGAATATAGAAGTTAGATATAGTTTTAAGACATCCAGAAATGCCATTCATAAGGTTACATCATATATTACATCATTATTAATTCAAATTTTCTTGACTATACATATCAAACATGAACATGTATTCCAGGAAGCCATATTTGGCATGCTATATATCTGTAAATATGTCACATACATAGCTGTCCTTCTTTGTACTGAGCCTTTTTATATCAAAGAACCGTGTGTGTAAATTTGAACTATTTAGTGTGAACAGTTCAAAAGTTATTAGCCATCAAACTATGGATGTTTGATTGAAACACTTGTTTTTATGCTAAATATGGGTCTACGCCCCCTTTTTGAAGGCTTAATATGTCCAAAACTAGTTGAGATATTGGCCTGAAAGTTTGCACAGTAATTATTAGTAACGAGGACATTAAAATAAAAAATAATAAACAAAATCTGAGATGGTCAGTCGGGAGCCTTTTAATGATTTTAGCATGGAATTACCCTTTTGATGTTTGGTTCCATTATGTAGCTCCTTACCTCATAACCATTATTGTATTGTACTCCTGCTGCTACTGTAAATAGATTGACATGTACACTTTATATTGTGCTATAGTTTATTCTTTATACCACTTATTTATTCTTGTTCTATTTTTACCTTTCCTTTTTAAAAATATTTAACAAGGTGAGAGAGAAACAGTATCTCAATTTTCTGTATGTCCTGTGCATCTAGTGAATTGACCAAAAAAAAAATTTTAGTATTTTGAATCTATTTTGCTATATTTAACTTACTAACCATGTAGATGTTTATAAAAGTTCAGTAAATTCAAAGGTCATTATATCATAATAGAGAAAACTGTGGACAAAGTGACTTTTCCAGCAAAATATCATTAACTGAATGTACAAGCTACATTCACCATCATTTATCAAACTAATTTCTTTATGATAGATCGGTGTTGCAGAAAATGATAGTGCTTGCACGTTCACCACAGAGCCTCCACATGGGTCACATCTGATACTGCTGAAAAGCTGTGAAAATGTGTTTTGCATAAATTATTTAGATGTATTGATAATCTTTTTTAGAACAGCCGATGCTTGGCTGAGCTCCACATCATACAGTGACATTTAATTTCTTTTTTCTTTCCAGAGGTGGGAAGTAACAAAGTATAACTACTTTATACTGTACTTAAGTAGATTTTTTTTTTTTAGGTGTCTGTATTTGAGTATTTATTTTTCTCCCAACATTTTTGCATATATATCTGTGCTTTATTCTCCTTACCTTCTCAGAATAGTTTTCAAACTAAACGGACGTTACAGTACGTAAAATATGTCACCATTCACTGTGGAATTAGAAAATGGAAACTTTTATGATTTTGCCTGGTTTAATAAGTTGTTGTTTAATTCATGGCAAAAAAAAAAGCAGTTTTATTTTTTACTTTTGTACTTTATTACAGTTGAGAAGTTGTACTTTTTACTTTTACTTAAGTAAATGAATTGAATCAGTACCTCTACTTTTATGAGAGTATTTTTTCCACACAAGTAGCTGTACTTCTACTTAAGTACAAAATGTGAGTACTTTTGCCACCTCTGCTTTGTTCTGAATAAGACATATTTTTGACTCTGAACACATGCATATGTGTGATCTCTGAATGTGTTTCTTGGGATCTAGTTAATCAGTTATAAAGAACATCAGCTGACAGACAGACCTACTGACAACACAAAAAGGAGCTGGTCTGGATGAAGATGTGGAGAAAGTTCCCCAGAAATCAATGTAACATTAAAGTGATTAGAATATGGAGACTTGACAGGCAGTGTTTTAGACAGGTTTTAAAGTAGGGATAGACATAACACTAAGGAGGTGTGCATCTGTGGATAGCGGAGCTGGGAGTGTGTAGTCTCATTGTCTCCTTGGTACCAAAAGACCTTGAAAGGACTCTGGATGGAGCAAGTACTACAGGGGAGTGAAGACCTAAAGACTCCCAGTGGGCTGATAAGAGGCTTTTTCCACTGACTGATCCAAAAGCAGCAGAAGTACAGTACTCTGGACCTCCTGAACCCAAGCCACAAGTTCAGCCTTCACCGTCCCTGTATTTAATGTTTACCTGTACAGAGAATTGTCAGTGAGATGTGACTTCAGAGATAGTGGTCGTCTTCTTATATGTCATATTTCACTGCAGCAACATGTGATTATCAGTGAAATGGGAAGTAATGAAGAATAAGTACTTTGTTACTGTACTGAGTATTTGTTTCTCTGGCAACTTTTTACTTTTACTCCCTACATTTTTGCCTAAATATCTGTACTTTATACTCCTTACATTCTCAGAATAGGCTCATTATTTTTTCAAATTCAGCTGATGTAAATAAGTATTGTTTTATTCATGGCAAAAAATGCACTTTTACTTTTTACTTTTGTATTTATTACAACTGAGTAGTTGTACTTTTTTACTTTAACTTAAGTAAAGGAGTTGAATCAGTACTTCTACTTTTATGAGAGTATTTTTTCCACACAAGTAGCTGTACTTCTACTTAAGTAGAGAATGTGAGTACTTTTGTCACCTCTGCACAACATGTACAGTATTTTAATATTGACCGTATTGACCAAGATCACTATCATCAGAAGTGGGAAGCAGCGATCTATAAGTACTTCATACTGTACTTAAGTACATTTTTAGGGTACCTGTATTCTATGTGAGTATTTGTTTTTCTGGCAATGTTTTACTTTCACTCCCTACATTTTTGCATAAATATCTGTACTTTATACTCCTTACATTCTCAGAATATTCTCGTAACATTTTCAAACTAAACCGATGTAAATAAGTCTTGCTTCATTCATGGCATAAAATGCACTTTTACTTTTTACTTTTGTACTTTTGAGAAGTTTTACTTTTTTACTTGTACTAAAATAAAGGAGTTGAATCAGTACTTCTACTTTTACGAGAGTATTTTTTCACACAAGTAGCTGTACTTCTACTTAAGTACAGAATGTGAGTACTTTTGCCACCTCTGATTATCAGAAATAGATGGTATTTAACAGTAAATGTTTCATGACACTAGAGCAGTTAAGGCACCAACCACAAACTTCAAACCTCCCATACTCTCTGTCAAGTGACCTTTGTTGCTCATCACACCCCATCTCTACTCTTGTTTGGTCATAACACAGGTAGAAATGTATCTTGTCTATACTTGTCAATAAAAGCACAATATTCAACCCCAAAAATGAATAAATACATAAACATAAAGCTTGAGACTATATACATGAACATAAATCTTGAGACTATTTCATGTTGTGTCATCTTTTACTGTCTCTAAACACTTAAATTTGATATAACCACAGTTTCTGAGTGAGAATCACTTTCTTTTGGAGAAAGTGTTGCAGTTGATATGTTGCTGGTAGTTTCACTTCTCTGAAAAAAACATGAGTTGCTGATGTTTGAGGCACTAGTTGACTAAACCCTCCGCTCCAAAGCGTCTTCACAAAGCTAAGCTAAGACAATGTCACTTGGGAGTAACGGCTCATGAGGGTGCGGAAAAACTGAAGCCTCATAACAAATGATGTGGCTTCCTGCAGAAGGGGAAACACCATGGCAAATGTGTAAATGTGTTTTTCTTTCTTTTTCTCTTTTCATTGGTCTTTTCCCATCAAAAATTTTGAATCTTTTTAACTCGTGAACAAATACAAAAGTAGCACAACAAACATGACAAGCAAAAGAATGATGAAGTTTATTTCAAATAGAAATCATTATCCATCTGTCGAGTTAACATGAATCAATATCCTTGTCCATTCCTGCTGTTAACAAATTAGAAATTTAAATTTAAAAAATTACAACTAATTTCTCAGTTTATGCTGATATTTTAGAATTTCCTCCTCAACTTTACCTCAGCCTTTTACTGTAACTGTGAAGTGTGATGTGATTTTTTTTTTTCTTTATCTTTGGTCCAAGTTTGAGTCACTGACAATGTAGGTGGGGGAGTCACATGTTTTATCCTGAGTCCATAAATGTCAAATCCTGATAACAGTCATACCACAACTGTGTGACACACACATGTACACACCTACACATGAGCACACATGCAGCCCTATACTATATACACATGCACAGGATGTGTATGTGCATATTGGGAAGGATTTCTGTTTGAGATGTCATTTTGAATGAATTCCATGTCAGACTGTGAAGAAATTTAAAAAAAATAAAATGGAAGTTTGAGGCAAAAAGATTTACAGTACATATATATATAAAATAGAAAAAAAGTCATTCCTGCCTGTGATTTTGGTCAGACTTTTAAAGCCATTGTGAAAGTGATGTGGTTTAAGTGTGAAGGAAGTAAATGCAGAGATCGAAACTCTGGACCACAGATGAAAAACATAACAATCTTCATCCCCTCCTTCACAGCATCACCCTCCAGGACTTGAGTTGCACATGGAATTTCATTATTCACACTGCATTATTTTATATCTTTATACACTTGATACTATAACAGACATTTTGTTGGGCTCTTTTGCTGGTTTAGTTGTGGATGTCAAACCTGGCACTTCGAACGTGGACATATCTCAGGCTTGGGAACCAAAGAGCTCTTCCCTGACACACAGACCTAAAAGGTAGTTTTCCTTCCTATTTGTGGGGCCACTAGTTTCAGGTAAAGAGGAACAGATTTAGTTTCTCTGCAGGTTACAGGATGAGTGTGATTTTTCCAGTTCAGTTCCTGTAGGTCAAGGTCACCAATTAGAGTAAATGTTTCCAGTGACTTTTTATAGTTTTTGTTGTTGTTGTTTTTTTTTTTGTATAGTTTTTATGTATTTATTGAAATTGTTTTGTCTCTAATAATTCTGTCTTTTTTAGTCCAATGGTGAGCTTGTGCATCAAAATTTCCATCATAATATGCACTGTTTGTGGATGTTCTGTGTGATAATAAAGTGGTTGTTCTATCCTATTCTCTTAAAGAGCATAATGCGGTACCGGCCTACACTGTATGGTCATTATACTATAGATCACGTATTAGTAAAGGACCAGATTAGCTTCAAATACAGTAGATATGCAACAGGGTGGGTCTTGCAAATAATGTTGCATCTCATTTTGTGATAAAAGTTTCCTCTACTAAAGTACCAGATCAGAGACAGCATTAGTTTCTTTTGCATTCACTTTTCTATAGTCAAGAGTCCAAAATTAAACTCTAAAATAAGGAATTATGACTTTTTCATCTTGACTATCACATCTATTTTTTTTCCAATCAGTTTGGGAGGAGAGGTCCGTCATTGCCTTTAGTTTGATTTAAGTGTGTTTATGCAAGAATGAATGTTTTACCTGCGAAAATACCGTAAGTACTCATTCATACTAATTTTTTTAATCTGTTCGACGTATCAGTGTTTGTCTTAGGGGCCATTCTTCCTGTGCACCTGTGCTAGTACTTCCTGTCAGTCACCCTCTGCCTACCCTCATCCCCCCACCCTCAAACCGCATCCTTCACGCTGTCACAATAATACTTGCAGAGAGAAAAAAACACATTACTCCACAGTCAGAGACACAAACACTTAGACGCATAGGTGTGCAAGTGAGAACACAGGGTCTTCCCCACATCTATCCCTCAACACATTACAATTCTCACAGCAGTTGAACAGGAGTGCAATCATAAGGCTCTATAAACGATGAGTTGTTTTCGTTCAGATTCATGCCGTCACGCACGTGTGTGTGTGTGTGGTCGTCACTCCTGGATATGCTGTAGAGGTCTCGGAGGAGGATAGTCAATGGCTGGAGAGGTGTTCTGTTCCTGGATGTGATCATAGGCCCGCAGGTAGTGGCCATTGTTCTGCTGATAATAGTACATCAGTTTTCTGGCAAACACTGGCTCCACCTAAAGAGACATGATCTCTATTCATGAAATGTGTCTGTGACTCATCAAATACATTATCATACTGAGACCTACACAGTCTGAGAGCAGTAAATCTATAGAAACAGTTAGGGAAAAAAATATTTTTAACATTCAGATCTACTGAAGATCTCTTTGACAAGTTTTTTTATTATTTATGTCCCAAATACATTTTGCATGCTGTATGGACAGAGACCATACTTTCAATTTGCTATTTAATCTAACATAACTAGAGCTATTTTTACAGTGACCACAAAACCACTTTTCTATATATTTAACCTCAGTGATTTATCACTAATTATTATTTCATTCTCTGCATTTTGCATGACAAGCAGGTATTTTGCTAAGCTATTTGACAATGTAAATTACAATTTTAATGTATTACATCAAAACACAGAAAGCTGAAGCAAAAGTGGGCTTTTTTTGTTTGTTTTTTTATAACAAAATATAGAATCAAATGGATGTAAAAGCAAGTGTCTAGATCCACTGTCATTTGTCTGACTACACAGGATTTATTGGTGAATCAATGTTGCAGAACATGCTGGTGTTTCCTAATTCATTATAGAGCCCCTGAATATCCAAAAGAGTCATATCTGATGCCAGCAAAAAGCTGATGAACTATATTTTACCTCAGTTATTCAAATGTGTTGATAGGATGAGTGGTTCAGAAATTATCATACATTTTATATCTGCAGAGGCTTTAGTCACTGGTGGTTTAACACTTAATTAAATTGAATTTACCAGTCACTGAGATCAGTTCAGCTTTTTTCTGCGTCATGTTTCAGCTACTGCTTTGTAAAATTACTTAGAATAATCTACTAATCATAATCTACAAATCTCAATTAATTTGACATTTTGTTATCAATTACACAAAACATTTAGTGTTAGTTTTCAATTAGACAGAAATTAAGCATGACTATAGTGCAGCTATTTTATGTAGAACAACATGTCAAATATATCAGACCAAAGGCATTTTACATAACTAGACCATATAGCATTTCATCTAAAAATGTAATATGACTTGATAAAAGACTGTTCATTAACTGGAGAGGTTTTTGCTATACACATTGTGTGTACCTGTGCTGTGATCATCTTCCTCGTGCGTTGTGGATCAGGGTACTCATCTCCAAAACATAGCACTATCTGGTGTCTTGGCAGATGTCGGCCATTATGGGCAAACTCTTGAAGCTCTAAGAAAATGAAGGCAAACATAAATAAAAGATGGTGTGAGATGCAGCACCACCCACAAACCCTTTATGTGCTAGTAAACACAAAACCCAGCATATCGTATTGGAAATACACAGTAACCCACATAGTTCATCCAACACTTTCCTGAATCAGCTTTGGATGTCTTTTCTGGAAACTACTGATCAGAACGGTGGAAATTTGAGTGTGACATGGCACAGAAAACATCATATGTCATAAGTCACATGTGGTGGACCACAGCAGGTGGGTGGGGACTCCACACACACTGGCCCGTTGCTGAGAATGTAAGTGACTCCTTAATGCTCCCTCAACACAGGGACTTACCCAGATAAAACACCTGCAGCCTCTCCTTAATCAGTATCATCAGCATCATCGATGCTTCTGTCAGCGTGACCACAGTAGCATTGTTTTTCCACGAATTCTAGTTATTGTTTGACAAAATCTTCATCATATATTGCAAGAAAAGGTGTAAAATCTGATAATGAGAAAGCCTGTAATACGCTGCTGTCTTAACCTTTGATTAGCAATTTAGTTTGCAAGTTGTTAAAATAAAAAAGTAAAAACTGCTGTCTGTTTTATGTGTGAAACACTGATGAAATAAACACTGTAATCACAAGAATTCACTACAATAAAATTACCATAAGTCCAATTGTCCATGATATATTCATTCAAGTATATCTGAGTAATTTCCATGTTACACATTCAAGGTTCAAGGTTCAACATACACTTTATTGTCTCACATGAGAGAAATTTGGCTTTGACAGGGCACAAGCAAGCTGCACTGCAACATTTAAGACAAAATACATACTACTAAAAGCAAATAAAATACATTACCTACAATAAACAAGTTAAAATAAGTTAAAAACAGTAACAAAAAAAAAAAAAAAGAAACCTAAAGCGCATACACACCTCATACATCCATACATCCATTAGTGCACAACAATTGGCTACCTCCTTTTGGTAGCATTACCTAGCTGCTCATTAAAGAGCATGTACGTAGGTTTGTTTTTCAGAATATCTATTTTTTTAAGCAAGATGAAGTACATTTTTGTAATGATAAAAATAACCAACATATTTTTTTTGTGTGTACTAAGCATGCTAGACATACATTTTTTTTACACTATGTACAAAAAAACACACAAAAAAAAAAAAAGACAAATTGAAAGCCAAACCTCTTATTGTGCAAGTGTAGGTGTGTGCATATTAACACTTACCAATGAGGAACTGCTGAGTATCGAAAAGTTTGCACGGCTGGTCTTTCTCCAGCTTGTTGGGTTTATCCATGTATGGAGCCAGAGGTCCTTCCCAGTACACCCGTCCCTGGCAGAGGCGTTTAGCATACATCCCATCAGATGTCATCCACAAAAGCACCCCCTTCTCCAGTATGTTTGGGAGCATCTCAGCACCCTGCCTATGAGACTCAGGGTAAGGGAAAGGAAAAAGGATAATTTCTGGCCCCATGGGATGCCTGTCCTCTGGGCACGGGGAAGACGAGGAGGAAGACGATGGGGAAGAAGAAGAAGACGAGGTGATCCGACAACCTTCAGAGCTGGTGGTGGTGACCTCCTTCACTAAAGACTCTCTGTAGAACAGGGACACATGCAGGCTCAAATCTGGAAGATAAAGAGAGCAGCTTTGAACAGATATATCTATGTGGAAAATTTATACATTAGCATCAACGTTTCAGCACAGTTTAAATGTCAAGTTAAAGGATAAAAATAAATTCTTAGTAATCTTGGCATGTACAGTATTACTCACTTCT
>JAPTGZ010000010.1:20487504-20514676 GCA_029814645.1 Fowleria isostigma | reverse complement strand
TGACTCACTATACATCTATATGTATATGTATATATATATATATATATATATATGTATGTGTGTGTGTGTGTGTGCGTGTGTGTGTGTGTGTGTATATATATATATATATATACACACATACATATATATATTATGGTTGATCATTTGTCACTGTCATTGTGAGTTTCTTCACATTTATTTTCTAAAACCTGTGCAGATTATGATGTGGATGGTGGACGGGACCTTGATATATTTGACATCAATTATGGTATGCAGAAAAAAGCCTTCTTCTTATCATTATATGATTATTCTGAGACCACTGAAAACCACTTTTCTTTGTACTATTTGTCCACAGAGGCTGGGTTGAATCTGGTAGAAGGGGACATTGTTCTTGATGAGGTATTGTACATTCTCTGGTTTTTAATTGTCAAAATCATACTATGTTGGGTTGAAAAGTGCTTATAACGTATTTATTATTTTGATTGTTTTTATTGACTCCTACAGAGACAAGGTCGAAATTCTATAATAGGGGAGCAGTACAGATGGCCAAGGACAATCCCATACTACATGGAAGATGACTTAGGTAAGGTTGCCTTTAACCCATAAAGACTCAGTACTACTTTTATGGCAGCTCCCCAATAAAACTTTTTCCCTAGTTAACCTTCTGTAAGTGATTTATCACCATTTATTATAACATGATCCGCATCTGCATTTTACAATTTTCAGTAAAAATCTGTATTTTTTATTACTCAAATAATTTCAAATATTGCTAAGCGTTTTTCTTTCCAGTTACAGTTCATAATTGTCACCTGGATGACATGTTGAACCACAACAGGCTTGA
Source organism: Fowleria isostigma (assembly GCA_029814645.1). Taxonomy (NCBI): domain Eukaryota; kingdom Metazoa; phylum Chordata; class Actinopteri; order Kurtiformes; family Apogonidae; genus Fowleria; species Fowleria isostigma. The sequence continues at coordinate 20,513,856 of JAPTGZ010000010.1, read as the reverse complement.
ATAATGTCTATGAACATACACAGCATCACCACACAATCAAAGAATTGGTTTATTGTCTACAGAGATCAATGCAAAAGGTGTGATTCTGAAGGCATTTGAGCAGTATCGCCTCAAGACCTGCATTGACTTTCAACCCTGGAGCGGAGAAAAAAACTACCTTTCCATCTTCAAAGGCGGCGGGTAAAGAAAAAACAAGGTTATATTGGATGTTTTGTTGAGATTGTGTATATACTCTTATCATTGAATATATCTCAACCTTTTTATTTTTTCAAAAGCTGTTTTTCTTCTGTGGGAAACCGTCGAATGGGGAAGCAAAGACTATCAATAGGGAAAAACTGTGATCGCATTGCTACCGTTGAACATGAGTTCCTTCATGCTCTGGGTTTCTGGCACGAACAGTCCAGGTCAGATCGGGATGATTACGTCACTATCATGTGGGACCAAATCTTACCAGGTACCAAACTTCTCACTTCTTGTTATGACTACATTTTAATCACTTTAACCCTGTAAAACCTGACCCATTAAAAACTAGCCACAAAATTCAAAGTTTTGGGAATTGTTTGTTAGCCCTCTTAACATATTCCAAACAAAAAAAATCACCATATCATTTTATTTATCATGTAGTTTATGATAAAAAAAATTTCTATCACATATGATACACATTTTACCGTAACATTTTGATAAAATATATAACATTTCAGGTGTTTGTTTTTTTTTTTTACATAAAACTTTTTACAGCCTTTTTTATCTCCCTTGAATGGTACCATAATTTCAGTATCCTTCAATATTTTTCATCTTTCAACCAAATCACAACACAAGTGTTTTTCTTAATGTGACTTTTTCAAAGTCAAAGACTTTCCTACAAAATGTGTGTTGGATGATTTAACATGAGAGGATATACTGAAAAGCGCAAAAAAAAAAAAATCCTTTCCACTGGCTGTAATAGGATGATGATCCACCAGGAGGAATAAAACATGTATTGGGTCACATACAACAAGTATTTAAAGAAAGTATTGATCTTGTTGATAAGATAGAGGTCTGAGAACCTGGTGTAGCAAATATGATACAAATGGTTTTATAGGGTTAAACACCACAATACACTGATCATGCTCCCACATTTTCATAATCCCTTTCTGTATATTGTTGAGTATGAACACTTAACATCAGGCAATGTTCAACAGATTTATTTTATGAGCAGTTGCAGCAGTTTATTGCTTGTTTGGTTGAGTTCCAACGCATCCATGCATTAATTTCTAGATTAAATTTTCCTAATGAGCCGAGCATTGCCAGAATTTCAAGGAGTATAAATTGTAACCAACTGTGTCAGCAGTAATAAATTAAATGTTTTTTTAAACTGTGATTAAAGTGCAAAGAGCCTTGATAACTGCTCCATAAACACCTATCACCTGTCAATAAGTAACTGGTTACAATGCTTTGTTTTCTTGACACTAATAAACGATTTATATGATGTAGAAGGAGACAGTGTGTCTGTAAACCTGAATGTACTTTATGTGTTGTTAACAGGTAGAGAGCACAACTTTAACACCTACAATGACACCACCTCCAGCTCTTTGGGTGTTCCCTATGACTATGGCTCCATGATGCACTACAGCAAGACTGCCTTTCAAAATGGCACAGAGCCCACCATTGTCACCAAGATCCCTTTTTACAGTGATGTCATTGGCCAGAGAATGGAATTCAGTGACAGTGACCTGCTCAAGCTCAGCCGTCTTTATAACTGCAGTAAGTGCAAAACAACTTTAAGTTGAATATCTGCTGACTTTTCAGTTCTATTGCAGTCAAATTTTATTGCACATCATTCTAATAATTAATGTCCATGTCAGCTGTAATTAGATTTATTATTGGAATATTTTTCACGCAGAATTATGTAGATAAGCAAAACATTCACCTCACACTGTAATCACTCAGTTTATGGCTGCACAAAGTCCTCGATAACATACTAAATGTGACATCTTGTAGGCAAGGCTTCTACCTTTCTGGACTCGTGTGACTTTGAACGTGAGAACATCTGCGGTATGATTCAGGGGCCAGGGGATACGAATGATTGGATGAGAGTTTCCAGTGCTGCTGGAGGGCCCAGCACTGACTACTCCAACATGGGCGAATGCACTGGTGAGAATGAGCTCGTAGGCATATAAAGTAATGCAGATAAAAAAATCTTAGCACTGAGCAGATTTATCCTGCCTGTTATCAGTCATTGTTCAAAGAGCACTGAGGAAGTGCATAGGTGTTGACATTTTTAATAACATGGCATCTGAATCTGTAGGATATGGATATTTCATGCACTTCGAGACTGGAACAGCAGTCATTGGGGCTAATGCAAAACTGGAGAGCAGGCTTCTCTACCCTAAGAGGAATTTCCAGTGTCTGCAGTTTTTCTATTACAACAGTGCCGGCCCCACAGACACACTGAAGATCTATGTCAGAGAGTATGACAAGGAGAATCCCAATGGAAAACTGCGCCTTATAACAACCATAGATGGTAACTATTGCTATATCCTAACACTTCAAACAACATTAACAAATGCAGCTGCAGCAATTTGACCACTGTGTACATAATTAAATGTTCTCACCCCATGCATTCTAACAGGATCCCCTCAGGAGCTGTGGCAGCTGCACCATGTGAAGCTAAATGCCAACAAAAAATTCCGTGTTGTGTTTGAAGGCACCAAAGTAGGTACAGGGCCTTCAGCAGGGGGGATGTCCCTAGACGATATCAACCTCTCGGAAACAACCTGCCCAGAATTCATATGGCGAGTTAAGAACTTCAGTCATGTTATAGATAACACTCCAATGAACACATCTATCTTCAGCCCACCATTCACCTCCAAGGAAGGCTACACCTTTCAGATGCAGCTGTACCCCAGTGGTAAAGCCGACTATCCTGATCAGCTGTCAGCCTATGCTCACCTGGTGGCCCGTCAAGGGGACACAGGACAGAAATGGCCGTGTCCTTGGAAACAAATGACAATGATGTTGATGGATCAGCACCCACATATCCAAAAGCGCATGTCTAACCAAAGGAGCGTCACCACTGACCCCAACATGAAAGCAACAGGTGGAGCCACTTTTATTCCTTATGATTTTTAAGTCTTTTCTTCTTTCTTGAACTATATTTGCTATCAGAGTGTATTTGTTTACCTTTTTAAAAACAGATTCAGAACACTTTTTCTGGGATGATCCTCGTAAGGTTGGTGTTGAGGTCACTGCTGATGATGGAAGCAAGTATTTCCGAGGGCCGGGCTCAGGGACTGCATTGTTTCTGACTCAGCTCAGAGCCAAGAGCAGGGATTTTATCAAGGGAGGGGATGCCATCTTCCTCCTCACCATGGAGGGTAAAAGCATCAGATTGCGTTTTATATACATATAAGACACTTTATCTAAATGTTACTATGCACAATGGCACAAGTGCAGTCAATGCACTATGAGATCATAGTCATGTTGTCATACATTATATTATTCATTAATGTGATCAGCACATGCTCATATCTACCACTTGTGCAAAATTTGGTGCAACCCACATTGCATATCATGACTCATACCATGTCAGAAACATTATACAGATCCAGTAATTGCCTTTTAAATTAATGTTTACCAGTGCTCTTGGGCCTAACTGTGTTTTGTCCTTTCTGGTCCTTTTTCAGATGTGTCTGAACTGACTCAGACACAGCCTGTGCCTCCCTCAACCCAGGCACCTACCACAACCGCAAATTTCACTACCACTCCATCTGATGTCTGTGCCCATGTACAATGCCAGAATGAGGGAATCTGTGTGACAGATGGAGGAAAACCTGCTTGCAGGTGAGGATGTTTGGACTGGGAATGATGATAGCTGATTAATCTTTGAGGTTTTTCTTTTCTTTTTTTTTCTTCACAATGTGATTAAGTATGTAAAGAAAACACATTTTTTTGTATGTCAATATGGTGGTTGGCATCTCAGAAACTCCATACAATTATATAGGTTATGAAACATAACTTTCCATCTCAGTCCTAATAATTTTCTTACATTTACCTGTTATCAGTTTCCAACACCATTTACTGTAATTATACAGTGTGGACATATATCTCTGATGATCCTGATTTTTCCTTCAATCTTTTCTGTGCCCATGCAGGTGTGTGGTGGGCAACGACTGGTGGTACTATGGTGACAGCTGTCAATACAAAGGCACCACAAAAGACAAAACCACCCTTGCACTTGCCACTTCTCTGTCTGTACTCGCAGTGATGGTGGTGATTACTGCAGTCAGTGTTCTCTGTATGAAAAAGAAGTATAAGAAGAGAAGTAAGAGGAATGATATGGTCCTGGAAAATGCAGGCCTCAGACACAGATAGAACTGGAAGAGGCTGGAGTTACCATTTAAACTCAGGATAAAACATCTGAGAAAACCACATTAAATATGTCATAGAGATGGATTTGAATGTAACTAACTACAGGTGTTAAGTCTACCATAAAAAAATAAAGTCAATAAACTCATCACACTATATTAGAATGCCCCCTTGTGGTCATTTAATGTAGGCCAAGCAATGTGAAGACAACAACTCTGTATTTGGAAAAAATTACAAACAAATCCCAGACACCATGATTTATATTCACAAATTTAAAATTTATTATACCAAAGACAGGAACATTTGTGTTGTCTCTTTTCCATGTGAATATATTTGTTTGTATTACTGAACTTGACACAGTCATGCCGGTGGTAACAGTTACTGTAGGAGGGATGTGGGACTAATATTACCTGTGTGTTTATGTATGTGTGTGTGTGTGTGTGTGTGTGTGCTAGTGTATGCATGTGTGCATGCATGCAAGTGTGCATGCAAAAATCTGTCTATAAGTGTTCATTAGATACAGTGATGACTACAGGACATCAAACTCACAACAAAGTGGAGCAATTCTGTGTCATTGTATTGCATGGAATGTTGGAGTTTCTGAACTGCAAGTGCACATTTACATTTGTATGTGTGTGGATGTGTGTATCATATCATTGTGGTTGACACTGTAAGATAGAGAAGTGGGGTGATACCTCCTTAATAGCAAACTCTGGGTGAACCACACATCCTCCTGCAACTAAAACCTTCACCGACATACAGGTACGCAGTTCCTTTAAAAGCATCAGTATACAACATTTCTCTTATTTACAGTCATTGGAAAAAAAATCACCATTTCTCTCAGAGAAGATTAGTAAAGTGACTGAGTCACAATAAAGAGTATGCAACTCCTAGGAGTTAGTATTTAAAATTTCTACAAAAAATTTCTATGCCATTTTACAGGCCAAGAGCCATGATTTACTGAAGAAATACAGTATTTTAAGTGCCCTATCTACAACAGTTAAGTGTGGTATCACTGGTGTACCATTCAACATAGTTTACTGATAATAAAAAGATTATGTGTTTCTGTTTTTAAAAAGTTCTTTCAGCAACTTCACTGCTTTCACATTAAAAGATATGGTAAGTTCTTACAAAACAAACAAACCATGGAACTGTTATCCATATTAACAAGTGTTGTGGCGAGCTAATGCTATTGCAAAGAGACTAGTGTTGATTACATACTCAGCTGGTTCTCTAATGTAAAAACAATGTTCCATAGTCTGTGAGAAGGGAACAACCATGAACACTAGGACCTGTGTCCATGGGTTATTCAAAAGGGTTAAGTATCATTAAAGGGCTCATTTGCTTCTCTTATCTATGTGTTGCCTGGATAACAACAGCTGGAGCAGGTTACAGTGCATGGTTCTCCAATGATGAGGCTGTGTCGAGCATCTGAGAGCTGGAGGGCTGTTTAAAAAAAAGTTGGATGGAACTTTTTTTATGTGCATTCAACGGCCACTCCAAGAAGGTCTGTGTAAAATTACAGCAGTCGAGGCTGTAGATGGATACTGTTGTTCAGAGAGGGGTGTCGTAGTAGTCTGAGGGCTGATCCGTCCCAGGCGGCTTCTGCTGTTTCTGCTGATGCTGCTTCATGATTTCCTTCACCTCTTCTTCCAGCTCGGGGGGGATAATGAACTGGTCATCCGGGTCGGGCTGAGCCGGAGCGGTGAAGTAGCCGCCTGACTTCTTGGAGGGAGCATCAGCAGCCACCTCGATAAGGTTGTGGCTTTTTTCCTGACGTGCCACTGATCCATTGCCTCTCCTCTTGCCCATCATCTTTCCTCCATCTCCAACTCCTGCCCCAGCTCCTTGCCATGACTCATCTCTTTCCAGCCCGTTCTCAGCCTCCCCGAGGCTCATGTCGACCACTTCTTCAAGGGGCTCTGGGGTGCATGGAGGTGGCGGTGGTGGAGGCAAACTGAGCAGGGTACGCTCCTGGCCAGAGGATGAAGGTAGTGCTACTTGGGGTGACGAGGAGGTGGATTCTAATTTTAGGCAGTGAACATCCGCCTCTACCTCTACACGGCTCCCATTAGAGAAAACACCAGCAATTGGCTCCTCATCCTCGCTGTCCAGCCCATTATCAGAAAGGGCGCTAGAGAATGTGGCACTAGACAGCTGCCTCTGGAAAGAACCTGCTAAGCAGGCAGGGTGAAGGGCACAGCAGCTGCGGGCAGAGGGCAGCTCTGTTCCTGGGTACAAGTATTGGCAGGGTTGGGTTGTGGTATGAGCCTGCTGGTGCTGTAGAGAGAGTGAGTGGGCCTGGTGGTGCAGGTGGAGGTGAGGATGATGGGGCTGATCATGCAGCAACACCAGGGAGCTCTGTGGAGGCTCATCAGATGAGGCTGTGGAGCCCACTTCGCTGCTCATCTCACTGGTGCTGATCTCACTGCTGATTTCACTGCAGGAGGAGGGGGGCACAGGAAGGGAGCCATCAGACGGCCGCTCCTTGATAGCAGAGGATGATGATGGATAGGGGCCCAGGCCAGGGCTGGGAGGCGGTTGCGGAGGCTCAGAGCAGCAGCATGAGCAGCAGTCCTCACTCACGCTGAGTTGGACCACGACGGCGCTGAGGCTGTCGGTGCAGCCGTAGCCTTGTGCCAGGGTGCACAGCTTCTTTGCAGCTGCGAGGCCATCGGGAACATTTCGGACAGCTTCGACCGCCTCTGTGGGAGACACCGTGTCCCACAGGCCCCGGCTACCCAGGATGAAGAACTCATCCTGTGAGGTGAGAGTGACTGTTTGCACATGAGGACAGGGGATGACTGACGGGTAAAGGAAGGAGTAGCCCATGATTCGCGTGGAGTCAGTCACACCATTAACCTTATTGTCCTGTGGAAAAAGAAAAACAAGTGTGACTTATCATTGACCAAAGTTTACATTATAAGCAAATACAGAACATTTCAAAGGTTCCCACTCTTTTCTAGAGATCATTTTCCAGAACAACATTTTCAGAATCATGCAATACACATATTCCCCTGTGGAATTTTGATATAAGAGTCCATGGCAGTCAATGATCATACTTAAGCTTTGAAATGATCTCGGAAATGCTTATTCATGCATTTATATTTAACAGTATTAAATACTACATATTGTGAATTATATTAACCACTAGTGGTTATTGTTTTGCAATGTGACAAATATACACTGAGTGTGTTTACTTTTACATAAAAATATAGAATTCAAATTAGAGGAGTTGACAATATACGAATGATGAAATAATTCTTATTAATAAAGACATTTTATGTTTGCATTGGTTAACTGGTTTCCAGGTTTTCCAGGACATGTGGGAACGTTTATTTCTAAAATAGCATCATCACCCACTGACTTTCATTCTGTACGTCAGTGTGATACTCTACCTCGGTGACGATCGCCCTGTGTTGCCTGATCCTATGGTATTCCTCTTCGAGCCCCACATTGTGAAGCAGCGACAGGGACAACGGCTTCCCATCTCTACACAGGATGGCCTGACATTTGCCCACGTTGGCTGCTGTGAGGGTAAAACAGCCACCAGGGTCAGTGGGGTCATGGCGGATGTGGCATAGAGCTGCTGAGCCACCCAGCTTCTGCCCTGCAGTTCCCAATTTCCTGGACGAGGAGACAAAAAAAAACGAGGAGCATGAAAAACATTCTAGTTGAGAAAGGTTGAGGTACAACACTGTGGATGATTTTACCAAAAGCATATGCAACAGTACATATCCAGATTCAAGAAGTTTATTTTGCCATTTGTGCATGATATATAGGAACTCTTGTGCAAAAGTTAGATAAAAAAGGACACAACACAAACACATATTTCTCTAAAAAACTAAAAATTCTACACATATGTATAAAAAAAAAATATATATATATGTAAATAAAAAGTGCATAAAAACCCTATGCGAACTATTTAAGAGCCATTTAAGAACCAGGAGACAATACATACAATTAATAAAATAAATACAATAAAATACACTGCAAGGAGGAGGAGGTAGTCCGTTCACACATATCCAGTGTCTACCTTTGCATGACGAGGAAGGTGTTGGTCATGTAGTCCTCTTCACTCTTGGTCTTATGCAGTTCTTCAGCCAACACATCATTCATGGTGCACTGCAAAAGGTAGGGCACCTCCACATTCCTATCCCCATCAAACACACCGTACAGAGCCTCGCGACTCCCACAGAAGCTGTTCACTGAAAGTGCCGCAACACACAGTCTGAAAGGACATCACCAAACAAAAGGCATATAAGACATGTGCTCAGTAAGAAAACAGAGAAGGAAAGGCAATAAAAAGATTAAACTATCTATTCATATTCATCATATTACCCAACATACTGATAACTGCTGGAAACAAAGCTGTCATCGATTGTTTAAAACTGTTTCTCTCAATACTGACATTTATTGACAGTTTAATTCTGCATTTCTAAGATGTGAGTGTTTGTGACTCATGGTTTCAACAACTGCCACAATATTTCCTTCATTTCAGTCATGTGGCATGAACAATGTGCACTCTCAGGAGGCAGGGATTAGAGAGGCTTCGCTGGACAAGTGCAATGGTTGGTTGTTGGTTTGTTGTTTTTTATCGTTGACTAGACTGAACTCACTTGTTTTTGACGCCCGAGGCCTCAGTGTAGCCGTGACTCCACACAGCAGGCCCACCCGATGCCTCATTCGATGAAAAGGTGGGAGGTGGATCAATACGGAAGCAGCGAATATTACTGAAAACACAACATAAAACAAATCAAGATTCACTGTATCATGTAGCGGCATTAATAAACTAAAAATGAGCTGCATATTCTATTTCATTCACGCTATTTTCCTTAAGGTTTTTCTGCAAAAGCAAAACCACTGTATTTGGATAAAAGGAATTAATTTTCATAGATAATGACAGAATAAAAAGTAAAGAAAAAAAAAGCAATGCACAGACAGAAAATACAACTTTAATAAGTATAACCTAGTGAATTGAGGTAAGGGGCAATACATATAAATCAAATACCAAATCAATCTATACAATACAAAAAAAGGCTATAAGGGCCATTATATTTACAACTAATGAGCCAACAAATGAATTATTTATTAATCTGCAAATACTAAAATTCTATGATCTAGTCGATCAATATGCTCTTAAAATAATGTTTAAAGTTAAAAATAACCTCCTGTCAAAAGCAATCCAAGAAATGTTCAAAATTAGAGACAGTCAATATGATCTTAGAGGGACTGAAATATTCATAAAGAAAACATTGAGAGCAAATATTATAAAACCTGTCACTACAACAACTGCACAGATGAGTTGACAATATATATCTCTCTCACCTTAAAATTTTTGTTTATAAATATGACTCTAAACAAATATATGAACTCTGTCTTAAGTTTGTATGCAACATTTATATTTATTTCAGCATTCCTATTGTTTTCATTATTAGTGTGAAAACAAAGAAACTTATGTTAGGATCATGTATAAAGGGGAGGCTAAATAAGCAGAAAGGTTCAGTCTGCTCCTTTTCAGTCTGATTATACAAATTAATTATTTAATTAGTGAAGACTGTATTAAAATTTTTTTATTTCATGAAGTGATTTGTTGGATCTTTGGATTGTGTTTGTTCTTCAGACTGAAATAAAACAAAATGACTACAGGCTGTAATCACATGACCAGGCCTATCTGCAATACCACAAAAATAATCAAATGCATTATGAAAAAATGACATACTTGAGCTGCTCCAAGGTCTTGTGGTCCAGGTTGAGGCGAGGGTTTCCTGTCAAGTCCAGTTCTTGAAGCTTGGGAGGCAGATTCTCGGGCAGAGTGATCTCACTCAGTTCATTACAGCTGAGATCGACACACTGACAGAAGAGAAAAACATGTGACGCTCACACCCCTGTAGGTCACTCACCATACTCTACTGTATACACATACATAGGAACATGATTCTACTACTGCCTTACCTTCATTTCCATCAGCTGCATAACTTCAGGAAAGACCTCGATGGCATTGGAGTGGGCGATGAGTGTGTGCATCCGTCGGCAGTTCATGATTGTAGTGGGCACAGTTTTCAGCATGTTTCCGCTTAGGTCCACCTCCTCCAGTTCCTCCAGCTTTGCCATTTTACTGGAAAAAAGGAGAGAGTACTGAATGTGCTAAGTATTTAAAATTATATTTAAAAAAAAAAAAAGTCAAATATTATATAGCATCTTACATGTGGGAATTAAATATAAAACTGACCCTTTTTTAAACTTTAATCAAAGCATGAAATGTTGACAAAACCAATTCTTAATTTGACCTGTAAAATTACTCAACCAAGAAGAATAAACATTGAGACAAGCACATACTGGTCAAACTGACCTCGGTGAAAAAGAAAAGTGGAAACGGGAATTCACAAGGACTGAGGAAACAACACCTTCGAGCTCAGAGAACCCAGCTGCACTTTCATTAGGCTTATGTGACATAGGTCAGCTATAGTAAAACAACAATATTCTGAAGATGTACTAAATAAAACACTATCTTTGTTTGGTGCATTCTTCTTGTGTTCTTTAATGCAGGATTCAAAAATAGACAATGCAGTAAAAAGTGACTTAATTATAATGGTTGGAACTGAAATAGACCTGCATCCTGAATCAGTATGATTATTATTACGATAATAAATCTATGCAAAGTATGCAGAAAGTTTTAAAATTTAAAACTACAAGCCTATATGTGATCATTCAGAAATTTAATTGTTGTAACATAAATCTACCTGTACTTATCTAAATAATAACATTTTGACCCAAAAAATATTCTTCCTCCAGCCTTATTCAATTGCATTTCACTTTCTACTGAAGATCCCATTTAGAAATCACCATTTAGGTTTATTATGATGTCTGTGACTGAAGGAGCCAAAAATTAATCAATGATATGATTATAATTAACTGCGAAGATCTAACTCATGCAGACTAAGTACAGTTTCTGCTGCATTAACTTCACATTTTACACAAGGAAGTGTAAAAAAAGCAAAGTATAAAACCTATTAGACAGCTGGGGTATAAAATTAAAAGGTACATCCTGTCATGTGGATTGTTCGTTTTTGTGAACAGTCAGGTCACTGTTGTTGTTGCTGCCAGACTGAACTGTGGGATGGTATCTAATCCTCTCCATTGGTAAAGGACAGTTCTATGTATTCTCTACTGAAGGAGATGCTCAAGGAAGGAACGAGGCTCCTTTTCTTTTAATTTAGAGAATTCAGACAGATGACACGCAGCCACTTCTGGGTCATTTCATTCAGATTTGAACAGGGGTGTCAAACATGCAGCACAGGGGCCAAATCCGGCCCTCTTAAGGGCCCAATCTGGCCCATGATGAATATGTGAAATGTAAAAATAACACAGATATTAAAAATCATTTCAGTTTAGGTTCCACATTCAGATTAATTCAGTCTTAAGTGGGTCAGACCTGTAAAATACAATTAGAATAACAACTCAAAAATTTTCTGTTTGTAAATGTAAACATTTTAATTTAATTTTACTGTACGCTAAAACTGTAATTTCTCAAAAAAAGAATAACCTGAACAAATATGAACAAGCTGAAATGTCTTAAGAAGTGTAATTTTTTTTTCAAAATTCTGTCTGTTATTAAACATTTTATGTATTTGTAGATCCACTGTGATCTATAAGTTGTAATTCACAAGTGTACGTGATAAACTGAGGCATAATATTGTTAAAATTCTACTCCCCCCCTTTTTTTTTTAGTTTTTCTACCTGTTTTTCTGTCTGATTGCTTGTTTATGTTTATGTTGCTGCTGTTAACTGTGAAATTTCCCCATATTCTGGGATAAATAAAGTCTTATCTTGTCTTATCTTATTTTTCTAAGGTAATTTTAGTTTATGTCATTCATGTCATTTTTTTATTCATTTTTTTTATACTGCTATACAAACATTGTGACAGGGGTAACAAAAAAACAAAAACACAAAAAAACCCAACAGAAAAAAAACATAAAAACAAGACAATACAAGACAAAGCATCAAACGTATTCATGTCATTGTAAAGGATAATTCCTAACTGCAAACATTTTCATAATTTAATTTTACTTTTACTCTAAAACATAGAGACAAGTTTGGAGTTAACATTATTAAATATTATTATTATTATAATGATATTATTTTGATGATCCGGCCCACTGCACATCAAATTTGTCTGAATGTGGCCCCTGAACTAAAATGAGTTTGACACCCCTGGTTTAGAACCTTAAGTCAAACTGGATGGATCCTGAGAGTTAGTCGTTTACCTTGCAGGGAAAGTCTGAAGATGGTTATAAGCCATGTGCAAAATTCGAAGGTGTGAGTGGCCCGTCAACATGGGTACGCATTTGTCTGTCAGCCGGTTATTGGTCAGGTAAAGTTCTTGGAGGATGCTGTGGCTCTCCTCTGATAGGCTGGATGGAGGCATGTGCTCCAGCTTATTGGCTGATGCATTTAGGCACCGTAAGCTGCAAGCAGGAAAAAAAAAACAAAAAAAAAAAACATAAAAAATGAAAGGACAAGTTGGTTATTATTTTCATTCTGATACAGACAATAAAAAATTAGATGGGTTACTTAAATTACAAACTTCTAAATCATCTCATACTTGCATGGCCCCCATTAAAAAGCCTTCCTTTCTAAAACCCTTTCAAAGTTTGGCTGTTTTTTATTTGCCTGTCGCCCTTGCCCACGGGCATCTTGTCCTCGATTAAAGTCTAACTCATAATGTCTGTCCTTCATCTTCATATAACTGCAGTTTTTTCTACATTTAATCTTTGTCTCTGATATCGGGTGCATTATCTGATGAAAAACAAATCACTCTTGGGTGATGATTGATGCTACCTGTCAGATTTTAGGAACAGGTTGCAGGGCAGCTCCACCAGTTGATTGTGCTGTACATCTAAAACCTCCAGCAGAGGGCGCTCCACCCTTTCAGGCAGCTTCTGCAACTGGTTGTGTCCTGCACTCAGTTTCCTCAGACTGTTGCTGCATAACAACCTGTTAGAAATGAAGAACATGGATGTAGATGTTGAGTTCGAGGATAAATAAACGCACTATTTCTTGGAACAGGTGTTTAAATAGACAAGACAGACAGACAGATGTGGAAACCAGGATAGTCCAAAAGGAGATTAAGGGTGATAAGAATGTGAAAAAAAGAAAATAGCAACGCCTCTAGTGGAACCTGCAGTTGAAATTCATCATCCTGACACTTATTGGGTAAAAAAAAAAAAAAGAACAAAAAAAAAAACCTGGAGCCACTGAGGAAACCAGTGGAAGAGAGGAAGAAACAAGTAAAAAGAAAAGAAAAGCAGAGGAAGGAAGGCTCACAATGCTGAGACAAAAAGATGAGGCTGAGGTGAGCTGCATCTGAATTGACCTTCTAAAAAGCTATATAAAGAGGAAGGGAATGGGCGAAGCTGTGGAGGTTACGGGCTATCTGTGTGATTTATGAGGCTCTGTGGGGGATAGATGACAGGCCGGCAAGCGACAGAGGAAAAATGCAACACCGTACTCCATTTACACAACACGGACACATCACTGAGAGGGACTCACCGGGCTGGAAGCTCAGTGATGAGATTGTGGCTCACATCCAGAACTTCCAGTTTCTTAGCTTCACACAGCCAGTCTGGCAAGGACCCCATACGGTTCCTATAGGAGAGGAGGTGATGATGATGATAAATGATGTGCTGTTTGACAACTCTGATACCAAAAATAGAAAATATTCTACAAAACCGCATTACTACATGTATTTCAATTCCCAATAGTGGCGTCCTAAAAAAAACAGAAGGAAGCAACTTGCATTTTAGTTTAAAACTGGCCCTTCTACTTTTTTGGATCTACTTTTTCAACTGTGATTACAGCTCTACAACAGATGATCTGAACAAAACAAGGTCCAACACCTTTTTTGAGGCCAAATTTGAGTCCAATTTTCAAAGTCATTTTCAAATAAACCGTGTAATTATAGTGTAGTTGTGTCTCAGTAGTTTATTATTATCAGCAGCTATTAACGTACATGGTTTATCCTTTAAATTCTTCTAATAAGCAAAGGTCAAGTCAAAGGTCAAGGTAGATGTAGTTAAAGAGTGACAACTTTCTAAGCTGACATTTAACCGCACTTTCAAAGAACCTCTTTGTGTCCTGTTTCCTGTACAGTGGCATGACAGTTTCTGTTATTTTTGTAATTTATAAGTACAGCTGCTTGGATTTGTAAGAAACAGAGGATGCAACGTAATTGATCTACATTTTGCAAAGGTTTCTGAGGTGATACTGCATTATTTATGTGTGTGTGTACTAGGGATTTCTCTCACCTCGAGATGTCCATGTAACTAAGATTAGAGGGCACAGGACTGACATCCAGTTGTCGTACCTCTGTTGGGAGAAATACAAACACATTAACCTACAGCAAGGACAGACTAATACAAATGCAGGTAGATGGAAAATGCAGGGGACATTTGGGTGGTGGGGAGGGCGGAGTGCAAGAGCGATGATGGCGCGAGACAATGAGACTGCAGCACTGATGAGAAAACGAATGCATTCAGACAGATCAACACAAGCTCAAATGAAGACACAGCACATAGAAACAGCAGGATGACATCTGTAAGGTGAGTTACACATGTTGCAGGTTCCATTCATACCAAGTGCAAAGGAAACGTCAAAACACGCATGAACGCACCCACACGGAACATGCGTGCCAACCCACCGTTGTTGGAGGCGTAGATGCCTTTCAGTAAGCAGCCCTTGGCCTTGAGGCTTTCGATGCAGTTCCTCTCGCAGTGGAGCACCTCCAGCCTGGGGAAGACGGACGCATCCAGGTCCTTCAGCCTGTTATCCCTCACATCCAAGTGGGTCACGTGTCTCAGCAGATCAGGCTCATCTGGCACCATGATGGAGATCTTATTCAACCTGGCAGAGGGAGCAGGGAGGGGGAAAAAGGTTCACTTATTGCGATGAGATGAGACAGAACTGCACAAACTGCGGCCTTTCTTTGAAGGCAGGGAACACGCCATGGATGATTACCCACCCTGTGCAGCTTCTTGAGTTCTGTATTTGATCATGTGCAATATGGATATTTTTGATTTCTAATGAATTGAGGGCAATCTAAATTACCAGTCATTATTCTGTCATCTAAAATTTGTGTTTGTTTCACTGAAGACAAACCTGATAGAATACAAAAGACTGTAAGTTGATACCTGTGTGTTTGTGTTGCCTATGTATAAAAGTTATCAAAACCAATGTTATGCAATCAAGTACTAATGCTGCATTTCAGGCAACCCATAACCCATGCTTTTCCAACCTTCTACCAGTGAAAATGCAATGCAATGGTAATCAAACCAGCAACTTCCCACCTGTGAACTTGTACTGGATCGATGAACTCCCAGTTACGAGTTCTGATGTCACAGTCTGAGAAGCAACAACGGTGGCTCCCATGGATGTGGTGCCCAAATATGCGAATAACATAACATAAAAGGTAGAACAGCTTCCCTTGCCTTATATGCTGTTTTTCCTCCTGTTTCCCTCAAATAAGGAAGGACCAAGCACCTCTGGCCATGGAAATGACTGTATATGAGCAAGCGCGGTATGGTCGGCCATGCTGGTTTGTTTGAATCTAGCTAAAACAATTCCTTGTCCTCAGGCAGGTTGGCGTGACTTGCCTGGAATGCTACAGTCGTGAGTTGTGGCTTGAAGTCATGACTTATGAGCTCAAAAACCTGCCTGGAACGTAGCATAACTCCTGTGTGTATCATGTGACTAAAACAGACAGAAAAGAAAACATGGAATGCCTAGAAGCACTGTTTTTGTCAGTACATTATTATTTTTTTTTGTGTGTGTTGATTTTATCTGTGATTTTATTGTATTTTGCTGCATTCACTGTGCACTTTGAGATTTGATTTCAAATGTAAAGTGCGTTACAAATAAAATGTATTATTATTATTATTATTTATTATTATTACATTGCCAAAGCTATTAATGTAAGACCTTGTGTGATTTTGGTTATTATCAAGAAAACCATGGAAAATGGATAGATACCAGCTCTTAAATTAAACTCTTATGAGGTATTTTTTTGTTGTTATTGTTATATTTTTCCAAACAAATGTACTTTTAGTTGTACCAGGCATTAAAATGAACAAGAGATTAAAGAAAACATAGGGTGTTCTAATAATTTTTGCCACAACTGTATAATAATTCTGATTTTGTTGTAATACACTTTGTGAAACCTTTATGCCAAACATGCTACATAAATAAACTTTGCTATAATAAAGAGCAAATCCTTATATTTGAGAATATCTAACGGATTAATTTATTTGCTTTGCAGTACAATTAAACAATATTGTGTTGAGCTGATGTCCTGTCACAGCTTCTCCATAAACAAATAATTTAAAATCCTCAAAACATAACCGCTGAGATTTTGGCCAAAAGAGAGCTAAAAAAAAATTATCTACTGACCCAGTTCAAGCAAAGTAGGAAGTGGTAAAGTATTAACAGAAGAATAGTGCAAGTCACTCCAGCTATTTGTTTTTCCCCAAACAAAGGGGAGACACCTGATGGAGCCACTACAGGCAAATGATCTCCTCGTTCCGTGCTGTCTGGCTGTCTGCTCATGTTTTGACTTTCACTCAGTGTTTTTGTTTCTGTCATTAGTTGTATAACATGTGCGTCGTTTTTTTACAAGGAATTAAATCCCTGTGTTGCTAACATTCAAGCCTCAAATCAAAGCAGCGTGATAAAATCAGCCTGTATGATGCGTTACCGTAGATCGATGTGTTTGACACGGAGCAGTCTAAAGTTCTGCAGGGTTAGTGTTTCCAGGTTGTTGCCAGCCATGCACAGCTTTTCCATGGAGGCCAGTCTCTCCAGCACTTGGGGTATGTGGCTGAACTGGTTGAAGGAAAGGCCTAGGTAACTCAGCCTCTGGAGGGAACCCAGCTCATTGGGCAGATCATTTAGGCTGTTGCCGTCCAACAAGAAAGTCTGCAAGCTGGGAGAGCAACAGGAGATTTGAAGATTAGGCAATGAATTGAATGAATGAATTATGAAATGAACCAAATTAGGAAAGAGGTGATAAGAACATTTCTTAACAATTCTTTTTTTTTTCCCCAAAGGTAGTGAGGCTCAGGAATGAAGCCAATGTGGCAATAACGTAACTGTTTTTGCGTTCACATCCAATACAACTAACAGCCAGCAGATGGCAGTAACAGCATAAATGCCCTACTGGCCACTTAAGGAATTTCTAGGCATGCCAGATCATTCCTGCAGATTAACTTCTCATGTAGCCCTATTTCAACACACATACCTGCATGTTTTGTTCTGAATGAGGTTTCACTTTGTTACCCAAGCTGTCAGTATTGAGTGAGTCTTCTAATGTCCTGTGTTGTTCTTTTAATGTCCTGTTTTGTCATTAAACGGCCAATTTGACCTGCACAATATCGCATGAAAATTAAGTTTAAGTGTCCTTTTACACGTGCATTTTTCCTTATACTTTTTAAAGAATGACTGCAGTGCTTTGCCATAGTTAGGAGGCTGATACAGGAGTTAAACCAAGACCTTAAATGTTCCAAGCACTCTTGTGAGAAAACAACTGGTTTTAAGCCAGCAAAATCAGCTTTGTTCCATTTTCCTGCAAATGTTCACCTAGCACTAAGAAATGTGTGATTCTGGCAGAGTAACACTGCTGCCACCTCAACCTGATAACAGTAACAATCATAGTAATAATAATACTACAGTGAAACAATACACTGAAAATGTAATTCAGCAGTCTAAAAAGATACAACTATTCATTAAAGTTCAAAGTGTGTAAAAATATAAGAGGATAAAATCATCTTAAAAAATCTTGATAAAACAGTGTGCAAAATAATTAAGATATTTTAAATAGCATAGATGTAAGATGACTGAACTGAACTTTGATACGTGTTGCCTGGCAAACACTCGAGGACAGAGCAGACAAAATGTCACCACAGATGATCTGTGCAAGTTGTGCTGTTTGCTCACATGTTGAAACTAGCCAAGTACACCATGGTGGTTGTTGTGCCATGTGCTTGTTGCTAGGTGACACCCATATTTGACTATGTAAACTTTTGACAATGAAACTGGCAAAAATGTGGTTAATTTATGAAAGGGTTCACCAGTTTGGTAACCCTGGTATGGTGTCAATACGAGCACATCAGAGGCCTTTGAAGTGAAGGAGTTGGGTAATTATCAATGACACTGGAAGGGAGAGGTGAAACAAACACTTAAAATAGAACTCACAGTAAAGTTACTCACCGACATATTAAAGATTTTAACCTCACAACAAATCTCATTGATTTTGGCTGTTGTGTAAAAAGTAATAACTCAACCATAGTGGACATTCCACAACTGGTTCCTGTTACTTACTTGGTCATCGCTCCGACAGAGCTGGGGACAGAGGCCAAGTAGTTACAGCTGAGGTTGACCTCCGTCAGAGTGTGGATTTCACAGATGGCAAGGGGGAACTGACCGAGGTGGTTGTTGGACAGGTTGAGACTCCGCAGACGAGAAAACCTGAAAATGGAAGAGGAGAGGAGAGAAGAGAGGTGAAGAGGAGAGAAGATGTAGTTGTATCTTGTCTACATAAATATTTCAAGAGCAGATATTCATAAATATATTCATGTGCAAAGTAGAAGTAGTATAGGCTACGTAGTTTGTTTAAGGTACAACATACATTTTCATTGACTAACACTCCAATAAACACTCCTTTTACATACTAGCACTAAACCATCCCGTTTGATTGTTGAACAAACAAGCGTCGCGTTGACGTCTTGTGTTTTTCATTCAAACACCAGTGACCAGTGGCATTTGGTGTGGTGTCCCATGGCAGAGCAGTGACCTTCAGAGGGTTAGCCCTTCAGGGGGGAGAGGGGCAAGGGAACAAAGCGAAGCAGGGGAAAGGACTCTTGTCTTTATTTATCCATCTACATACAAACACAGGCATGCAACCTGCTATCACCTATCATGTCCACAGAGAAACAGCAGTTACCGCAAGCCGGAGATGGGCAACGTGCCATATTTGCACCATGGGACGGAGCAGCTGCTTAAACTGGCACTACTAGATTCTCCTCCCTGTTTACACATATGGGTCACACACACATGAACACGGTGCATCATGGTGATGAAGAAGACAAGCTAGACATCAGGGCTATTGATTAGTGTAGCCAAGTAATTCCAGCTGAGGGTGACTCCTGCAGG
This sequence comes from Fowleria isostigma, assembly GCA_029814645.1. NCBI lineage: Eukaryota > Metazoa > Chordata > Actinopteri > Kurtiformes > Apogonidae > Fowleria > Fowleria isostigma. The sequence continues at coordinate 20,494,308 of JAPTGZ010000010.1, read as the reverse complement.
CGACAGGGAGGGGGTGTGAGAAAATGTCACTCCACTATTAAATCACCTCTACAATTTGCTGAGTAACGCTCATACCCCTCCTCATGCTCTCTCCTTGTCTGTGTCATGCTCTGCCTGTTTGTCCAATCTTATGATCTTCCTGCAGCGCACAGGATTTTACCCTGTTAGTTCCGCATTATTCAGAGCTAATCAAGATTTAAATTATACAATTCCACCTATACAAGGCAGCTCTCTTCCTTCATTACAAAAGCCTTAATAAACCATCTGCACACTAGCCATTTTGTATTAAACAGCACAGTTACAAAGTTTATGATTAACTGGTGCATGTAATGGAGAATTAAGTGGCTGAGGAGCCGGGATTATAGAGAGTAAAACACAGTTAACCGAAGAGAAAATCTGAATTATTCAAGGTAACAAAAACTAAAACTAGGGGCATGAATGGAAATGTGAACAAATATTAGAATGAACAAAACAAAGCACATTACTAACAGATTCAAGGTGTTGTATTAAAACGTGGCTTTATATCATAAGGCAGGGGTCGTCAAAGTTTTTCACGGTAAGGACCCCCAAACTGATGGAGAGATGGAAGTAGGGACTCTCTGTTACATATATTGTATTTAATTTTGTTTTATAATAAACTGGACATATTTCAATGTACAAATGTACCTTCATTTAATACAGGTCTAGTCAAATGCTGAGTGTTCAGGTGCTGAGCTTGACAGAGCGCATGTCGATGTGTTTATTTTTGACTGAAAGATAACTATCTGGCTCCATTTATCCATTTGCTACAATATATTTGATTAATGTAAATTTTAAAACATTTATATCTATGGGGGGAAAATTATAATAATATTTTCAAAAATATTAAAAACTATCTAATCAACCAAATATTTCACAACCCCCCTGCAGTACCTCCGTGGACCCCCAGGGGGTCATGGACCCCCTGTTGAAGACCTCTGTCATAAGAGTCATGTAATAAGTGATTTTTGCTTTCCTTCATCCTACTTTTTTGAGTTTCTGTAAATCAAAATTGTACTCATAATACCTGTAACAAATAAACTACTTAACTGCACTTGGTACTAATTACAACTAAACAGAAATCAGAAACTAAACTGAGTGATAAAATAAAAACATCTAATGAAAATGAGCAAATATTGTACTTCTCTTAGTCAAATGGCCAAACACTACAAATGAATGATACTGTTAACATACAGACTTGACATAAAAACTTTATAAAACACTATTTTATCAGTGTTATGTAGTGACTTTGTCCCTTCTTTCCAGCTTGCTTCCATTCTCTGACTTTTATGTCCTCCGAAATGCGCTGGACTGTCATACATATGTAAATAAACAGGCCAAAGGTTCAATCATATGCATGGAACGTCAGCCGTTCCCCTCGCACACCACTGACCTCTGTCTCACAGAGAGGTGCATACTGGGTAGTCAGTCCCATGCCAGAGGAAAGAGCTAGTATCCCAGACAACTGATTATGCATATCTGACTGGCAAATCTCCCACCAGTTAGTATTTGGCCAGAGAGAAAAGCGAGAGTAGGGGAGAGGCATGTGGCAGGTTCACACATTCCATTCCTCTTAGAAAAATACAAAGCTCTGTGACCCCATGTTAGATGTTAGAGAAAGGCTGTGTTTATACTGAAACAAAAACAGACTCTCACAACTGTCCACACCAAAACACATACACCCACATGAAGGTCGCGTACAGAGAATGACTATTCCTGACTCCAGCCTCACAGGGATCGAGCAAGTTCTCAAGTAACTGCTACATGTTTCCGTCAAAATGACTCTATTTTCAGCAAACTATAAATCTCAATTCTCATTACTGACCTCTTTTTCTGTCATGCTGGGTCAACTGCGGATGAACCTACTTAGGTTTGGCAAAGCTAAATGGATGCTATCTCGCTTGACCAGCAGGGGAGCTGTGCAAACTAGTTATTCCACTAGAATTCATCTTCTTTGTAACACTAGTCATTATCCTGAGGATTAAAAAATGAAAAAATATAAAACATTTCCGGAGTGGCTGTGGTAGAGCATCATAAAATCCTAACCTCCTACTCATTTACTACCGGGAAGACTCGCAGAAGTGCAAAAATAATACATGCAGAGCCACACACAACATTTTTGTCAGTGCAGCCATTTTAATAAAAAAAAAAAAAAAAAAAAGAGTGCCATACTGTATCAAGACTCTGTATGCACTGACCTCAAATCTGTAGCCTGCAGCCGCTTTTCTGTTACATAGAAGCAAGCAACTCTTTCACACATGCACGCTCCGAACTGCAAATACTTCACACACATCAAATCCACATAATTCTGTCAATTAATAAAAAAAAACCAAAAAAACACTTTGGCAATGATCTTCAGGATGAAAGGCTTTAACAGGCATGGCATACATTTGTACTAGAATGCACATAGATGTGATACAGTAGAAGAGTACAGACACACACACACATACACACGTCTTGGCTGTGGGCTTTAATCTGGGACCATGATAAGCATGCAGCAGATGGTGCCCACAGAGAGAGAGAGAGAGAGAGTGTGTGAGAGAGAGAGAGAGAGAGAGAGAGAAAAAGAGAGAGAGTGTGTAAGGGAGTCCAGGCACATTAAAAGCCTCCCTGCAGACGTACACCCTTATGGACTCTGTGCTAGTTTGGCCTAGCCTGGTACAGCACCACTCTGGCTCGCCTCTTCGGTCCCTGCATGCTAGTGGCTCCTGTCCTAGACTGCTCAGGCGCATGTTTTGCAAATTGCAGACGAAGGCTAAAGTTGTCCAAAGCTGCCAGCCGTGACCTGCTGTGTCCAGTGAAGCCTTACTATGTGTCAATGTCTTCATACCTTGACCCCTCTCTCATTGTATCTGGCAGTAAGTATGAGGTTTCAAATTGAAAACAAGAGCGGTCCTCTCTCATTCCCTTTCCAAAATATTATTAAAGACATGTGTCTGTGAGTTTATATGTGAAGTCAGTGTTGGAGAATATTTTGTGGTGGAAGCTGGTCATTTGTAGACTTTAGCTAACTCCATTTCTAATAATAAATGGTGAATAGCGAATTGCCATATATATTCATGTATTATGTATATTGTGTACACGTTTTCAACCAGTGTCTCTATGTAAGTATATTTCTCTATGCATATTGTTTGTGTAAATTCTCTCTGTATATTGTCTTTACAACAAATTCTCTATGTATGTCTGCGTACATATGATGAAACGTTTATGAGTATTGTATAATGTGTATAGTGCATAACCTCGAAATAAACAATAGATTAAATTATTTCTAAGCTGATGCTTGTCTTTGCTGCCTTCATCCAACTTAAGTCATGATGTACTGATTTATATAAAGAGGTTGTAAGTTGAATTTTCTGTAAAAATCCTCAAGCACCTCTGTTTTACTCCCACAGTTGCCACAGTGTGGGACATTGGATACTGTTAGCTATCATGAATCCATATGTCTTTCTGTGAGTACGCACCTTAATCTCTTCCCTCACGGTGAACAGTGTTGAAGTTTACTCCACCACAAACAAGTCTGTGTGTTTACAGACAGAGCTGGTAAGTCGCTCAGCCATTTTCAGAAATTTGTCGTAGCAAGCCACAGTAATCAATAACTAATAATATATATTAATCAGTAATAATAAAAATAGTTACTCCTACAAACATCACAAAGAAGAGCCATTGATTGACAAATCGCTGACATTATATAATAGTATATTAATTATATTTCTGTTTTCCTGACTTTAATATACAAAGAAATATTCAAGCCAAGCACTAAAGCACTAAATACGTGGCGTGGTGGTATAGTGGTTAATGTTTCTGCCTAACAGCTATAAGGCCTGAATTCTTTGATGGTTTAAACATTTCTGTGTTGAGTTTCCTCCGGTTTACCCCACTATTAAAAGCAGGTATACGTAGATTAATCCTCCTGTCAGTGCCCTTAACCACAGTAATGATGAAGATCTGGAGGTAGTCCCTGAGCTCCATCAATGACAGTTCACTGCTCCTATTGTTCACTAACTTCTAACGCTGGGTGCTGTGTGTACTAGGATGGTAAAAATGCTGTGACTGAACTTTCCTACGGGGATAATAAAATGAGTTAACCTTTAAACTGAGACAAGCCATTTCTGTGCTCATTCTGCATTGAGGAATGATATGCAACATGACTTATGACGTCATTACAACAGTGCATGTCCACTGCTGGAAATATATGAGGTGGTAATAATAAAATATTATTTTTCTTAACTTTAAAAGAATTGATTTTATATAAGTAAATCGAGACAGTTATCATGGTTATTTCAAATAATTACAATGTGACAATTATATAACAATTATGGTAGGCCTAATTAGCCATGCAAATGAATAAACACAAAGAACCCACAAATTATGACATTTGCTTTCCTTTCTCAGTTGATTCTACTGATTAGTTTGATTTTAATTAGAATTCAGCCTAGAGCTTGCTAATGTCAAAGAAAGTAAAAAACAAACCAAGCCTCTGTCGTTATTTAAGAATATAATTAAAGTTTCATTGGCCTTTGCACCACCTTTCCATCAAGTTTTTGATAAATGGATGGACTAATGGCACTGATCACATAATACTGTCAAAGAAGAGCATTAAGACCTTATGCGTAGATACTAAATTGCAAGCCATGTTTAGACTGGGATTTTTTTTTTATTGTACAACAGCCCAGCCCATCTCTTGTTTAGGCCAAAAATTCTAAGGTTAACCCATCTCAAGTCTGATCTTGCCCAAATCAACCCACTTAAACTACAATGAACCGGATCCTCGACCTGTGGAGCCTCCTCGGCCCTGCCCTCTCTTTTCTCATCCTTCACTTCTTCCCGTCATTTCAGCTCCTTGTTTGGTCTCAGGTGTGTTTACTGTTGCTTTACGACGACAGCGTACCTCTGCAGCTGCTGCAGGCGCTCGTCCGCAGGCAGAAAGTTGTGTTTGAGGTTGAGGTGGGTGAGGTCGTGGCTGTAGAAGAGGTTAGGGGGAAGCTGCTCCAGGCTGCAGCAGGACAGGTCCACCGAGTTGATCCTCTGTGACACCATCTAGATGAAGTTGATTGGCAGATAGGAGAGAATGACAAGAGGGATGAGGGGACAGAGAAAGAGAAACGTGGAATTTAATAGGATTATCTCCACTGTAGGAGACTTTACTAGTTTACTGTGTGAGGACTGCTGCCTGCTGCTGAGGGGTCAAATGTCATTTAATGGCCAATCTGCTTAGGATTACAGGGTCAGGAGAAGTCAAGGGAAAGTCCCATGGGTTAGGTCATACCACGGACTGGAGGTAACAAATTACATCATCACGCAATCTTGTTAACTGCAGGTGTGAAGCGCATTTATGACACTCTCTTTCAAATGTTTTTATTTGAGCATATTGTCACATAATCGCATATTTACTGCATACACATTGTGTGTGTGTAATATACGTCCATATCCACATATGTGCAGTTAGGTCATAGTGTGTGCTTACTTTCTTCAAACATAATAACAGATAACAAACAAATATAAACAAAAGGCACTAAACACAAATGAGAAAAAATACATTAACAAAAAAATAAATAAATAAAAATTTAATAAAATTAATTATTCCTCCCACTCCCCCACTACCCACCCATACCCTTCCATCTATTTATTACTTTATTGGAACAAAGGTGAGATATTGAATGAGCGGTGACCAAGTTTTTCTCAAAGAATGTGACTTTATCCATAAGACTATGTATGAAATTCTCTTGTCAGAATCATGGGGGCTGCCACTGAAAATGAAATGACAGCATGAACGTCCGCCTCATCTTATACTGGAGCCTCTCAGAGTGGAAACGCTGTAGCTAAAGGCTTAGCAGACGTCACTGGGGCACGTGCTGCTTCTATCCAGGCTTCTATTCTGAGTGGCCCTCTGGGTGCGGGTGACATGCATGTCCCTGTTAATATTTAGAAAAGAGGTTTTCTGGCTATGGCCTACTTGGGTTCAAATGACAGGAAGGAGAGCGAGCCTTTGGTGTTTATGTGTATGAGTGCAACCAGAGACACTTGGGTTTTAATACTGCAGAGCGAACAACATTGTGCATGTTTTCAGTCCACTCAGCTCACACAGGCTGTGGAATTACGGTGGGCGCAGTGGCGTACTTTCATATTTCATCTCGCAGTCACGCATGTTGTGATATACAACGCAGCTGACCCGTAAGAAGAGCTGCGGAGCATATGCTTGCTTTTCTTTGTCCTGATCTGATGCGCATGCACACACAATACCTTGGCAGCGTGTCTGTGCCAGCGCAGGTGCTCCGTGAAGCTGTCAAAGCTAACGTAGTAGGTTTGACTCTGAGGACCTGCCGAGCTGAAGGCCAAGCAGTGATTGTGCTTCTTCACCTCCTCCACCTGCAGCGAGACAAAAACAATGGTGACGTTAGAGGCTGAAATACTGACATATCTGCACCACCTCTTAATACAAACCTTACCCCTGAAAAGTGATGTCAAAAGAACGGGAAACAGAGAGAAAGAAGCTGACGTCTTAATGGTTTGGCCAGAAAATTTACAGAAATTATTTGTTTTAGTGTCACAGGATGAAAAACATAGAAGGAGGTTTAACCTTAATCAGCAAAGGGTAAGGACGACTGAAAAGTAAATGTGTATATCTGTTGTGGGTGTCAGAATATGGAATTCTTTGTCAATGGAAGAGAAGAGCTGTACAAATATTTTTCAGTTTTTGTTTTTTTTGTTTAATTTATACAAGGAAAACAAAAATACAAGACAATACAAGACAAAACATCTGACCTACTAATTCATAAACTTCAAGTT
>JAPTGZ010000010.1:20472809-20487404 GCA_029814645.1 Fowleria isostigma | reverse complement strand
AATAGTTCATAAACATTACACAAAAAGACAGGTGCAACAAACAAAGGAGTATTTACAAGTGAGTTTGTGTGTGTATGTGCATGATTATTTTAAACATAATCAGGTGGAGACAAAAGAAGGAACAAAAATCAAGAAATTGATAAGTAAATCAATAATTAAATAAATTGAAATTTACAGTGTAGTCAGTAGAAGGTTCATAATAAGAACATTAAAGAAATAATAAAAATAATCAAAACAAGAGAAAAAAAAATTAAGTAAAATCGATAAGCAGACTTTTTTTTATTAAAAAAATATTTTTCAGTTTAAGAGGTTGTATAAGAAGAGAACAGACATGATTAGTGCTGCACAATATTGGAAAAACTAACACTGCAATTTTTTTAAAACTCTGCAATATATATATCACAATATGAAAAATACTCAGGGGGATATAATAGCCGACATAAATGAACTGTTAGCCTGGAGAAGTTGAGTTTACTTGAAAGAATTGAGAAAAGTGGTTGCCTAAAAAAAATAAGTAATGATTAATGAATTTTCTAAGTAGATTTAACTTAACATCTTTTAGTATTTTTGGTTAAATCAACCTAAAATTTAGTGCATTGAACAGAAGTATTTAAGTGTAATTACTATACAAAGCTGTTGATATTGCAAAGGTTTTAAGTTAGGTGTACTTAAAAAGTTCATTAATCATTACTTGATTTTTGTAAGGCAATAGTTTTCTTATTTTTTTAAGTAAACTCAACTTATCTGGGCTTACAGTGTATGTAATACTGTATTTACACTGCAATAAAGAGAAAAAAAAAGCCTTATTTCTACAACATTTGTCTTATTTTTCATCTACATAGGGAAAAAAGCTTGCCAAGACATGTTTGAACAAGAAAAATATTTTTAAAAAAATGTATATATTATATTGGTCCTACAGTGCAGGATCTGCAATGTGACTAATGTGCACATATAGATTGCGATGACGACGCTCAAATGATATACTGTGCAGCTCTAGACAGTATTCATAAAAACATGCAATTAAATAGTTTTACTTACAAATTTTGAATTTGTTTATTTCATTGACTGTCGTGTAAACTGTTATTTTTTTTTACTGTAATAGCTATAATGTGACTTATCTAATATAAGCAGATGTTGTAAGAAAGGGGCATGTATTCTAAGTTTTATAAGTTTTAAGTATAAATATAAAAGTATTATAAGTTTTCTTCATCCTGTTCCTTTCCAGTCATTGAGATCAGAATGAATAAATAAATGAAATGAAATGAATGTATTTGACACAGTTTGTGTTAAAGGACTGTTAGATGCTTAATGGCTGCCGGTTAATCAGAATCCAGTCAAGCAGAAGCACACATGAAAATATTAAAGCACGCATGATCATATAATGAACACATGTGCGTGACATAAGCGAAAATAAATGTATGTGAAGTCGCTTTTAAGCCACGTGGAGTCATACACACACTCAGGCACATGAACCCTGTGAATGAATGGCTGACTAGCTCCAGTGATTGAATAACATACATGCATGCATACACACACACTGCCCTCACACAAGCACATGGAGAGGCACTGTATGGATGAATAGCTGACTGGAGGTCATGTGCTGTGCGTGAAATGTTTAAAAAACTGGGTGTGGTGAGATATGGAGTGGCCATTGTGTCAGGGAAATAATAAAGAGGGCTTTAAAAGAGAATGCTTTGAGCTTATTTAGTGGCCTTGCAGATACACAGATCCATAAAGCAATAAAGAGATAAAGGTCCCTACCCGACGCCTGGTCCTTAACGCTATAAGAACAAAAAACTGTCTCAGAGCCAGGAAATATAATTTTAGACAGGCTGTTTAAATATTATAGTATGCCATGACTCCAGATCCAAAACGAGACACTCCCTGCTGAATGCTAAAAACCTGGCTTGCACTATTTCGGTGTCACCTTGAGCTAAAATGAACAAAAGCATTCCTGGATGTCAAAGGAAAGGACAAACAGTTCATCAAGGTGAAAAGGACAAATTTCACTGCGCAGGCACACATTTGGAGGGTAATATGAGTGACTTTATCAGGGTGATACGGCATTACAGGTTTACGATTTGAAGCATAAAACAAAACATCTCAATAAAAGAACCGGATGAAAAAAAAAAAAAAAGAGGGAGACCATTATGCTATTCCGCTCATGCATGGCTGTGACGTGACTCAGACGCACCTTTCCTCCAATGAGCGGCAGGATGTGCATCTTCCCCGTTTGGCTCTCCTTAACAGACGAGACGATGAGGCAGGTGCCACAGAGGATGACCTGTCGTCTGGTCCAGCGGTTAACCGGCAGCTGGAGCTTCCCTTTCCGTACGTTATACGTGCCCGACAGCTGCACGCGCTCAGAGCTTTCGATGGTCTGGGGCTTCCCTGTAATAAAGAGAGAGAAAAGGGTTTGTGTCATTAACGCTGCAGATGTAACCTCCAAACAGGCCTGGCAGACTGTGAGACGGACCAGCTGAATTAATGAACACAAACTAATAATCTTGTCAAAAACACTGGCAGCCAGTGACCAAAAACAAGGCTTTTAATATGCTGCAAAATTAGGAAAATAACCAGAGGGGGCTAGGAGAGGAGCTCTCACCATCACAATGCTGGGTTCGCATATGATCTAAATACACTCAGCCTCGGATGCCCCACTTTACACATGGAATTGAATAGTCTGGATTTGCATTTGCATTCAGCTCTACATTAATAGTCTCAAATTTAATACCAGGTGCAGCTCTTCGAAATTATGCTCTTACAATCTCTGAGCTGCCTTTATTCAGTTTAACCCATCTGCCTGCCTCTCCTCTTTGCCCTGTTCTCTTGCTTCACTGCCAGCCTGCCAAACCTGACAGTCAGGCTGCTTATCAGGTGTTCTGTCAGCCAGGCTGTCTTATCGTTCTGTCTAAACATCCACCTGCTTTCTGTCTACCTCCACCTCCGCAAAAAAAACCTCCCCAGGCTGGCATGTGCTGTCCTCCCCATGTCGTTTCTCTTCTGTCTGTCCATGTATCTGGCCTTTTAATTTCACCTCTCTTATCTATAGTTTGACGACTTTTTTTTTTTTTTTTTTGCCCTCATTGTTTCTCCATTCAGTCAACAGATTCATGGACAGAGTTTTCTTTTCTAGGTGACAGATGGCTTTAGAAAATGTATCACGTCCTGTGGCCTGCTGTAAACTGGCTCATACAATGTCTTTTTCTCACATATTTCACTCAAAGCAGGGGGGGTTGGAGGATGTTAGAAGAATACAGAAGGAGTCAGTGGAGTAAGCACTTTTTATTATGGCTTTGAATCATTCAGGTTTTTCTGAACGTGTTGAAACTAAATCCAGAACAGGCCTGGCCACGTGTTAATAATGGTCAAAGACAAACACACACACACATCATTTCACTCTCATTGGGAATATCACACACCAACAAGTACAGAGATTTTTTTTCAAGGGTTCAAGCGCCTTTTTCAAGATGAGGAGTTTTGGCAATCCACTTTCTGCTTTTTCTTTTTTTTTTTTCTTGCCACTGAGCCCTGAACTTATCGCTCTGCTACAGGCTAATCTTTTGTTCGCAGCAGAATCAATAGCCTAGTTTGCAAGAGGATATTTGCTGAGTGTGTAACATAACACACTGTTTTTTTTCATGCTGATCTGAAGTCATGTTTGGCTGCGAAGGTGAGTAGTCTTGGTATGCCTCAACAGCAGCGACTGTCATATATAACTGGAGGGCATGCAATAGAGCACAAGCCTCTGCCAAACACCAAAAACAGTACAACGTACAAAGCTGCACATTTTCACCTCAGTTCATATTGTATTTTTAGCATTCACCCCAATTCTTCAAAAGAGCATTAGAAGACAATAGCTGACTCGACTCACGTAAATTTCTTGAAACATCTACAGAAACACTGTAAAATGTCAATGTTTGTTATGCTGTATTTCCACCTTTGTCCTTGTCCTTTCCACGGTTGATCTCCACAAATCATTACCATTATTATTACATTATTATTATTATTATTATTATTGCTTTTATTAACTAACTTTTGTCTGATTTTTTTATTTACTCATTTTATTTTTCTTTTAGTTATATATTTATTCTATTTTATTTTATTTACTTATTTATGCCTTTGTTTTTTTATTTTATTATTTGTTTTTTGTTTTTTCTTCCTGTCTTTCGAGGGTGTTCTCGCCTCGAACAAATTAGAATAGAACGGTTACAGCAACACAGCAATACCAAAAATTTGGGGAGGATAAAATTAAAAAAAATTAATCTAAACACACGTTGGTAACTAGGTGTACTTTTGTATCTTCAGACAGTTCAGAACTTCAGAAAGTTTCTAACCCAAATATCAACCATGCTTGTTAAGTGGTGAAACTGGGGGTGGGAGTAAATAAGCTCTGCTTCTTCTTACTCCCTTTTGGGCTTTTGGTTTTCAGGGGTGGTATACTAGTGGGGACTCATGTTGTAGAATGATGTGTTATACATACTGTGTACACAAAATGTTCTACAGTATAATTGTTATATTCATGTACACTTGCAAAGGATACGTCTCTGTGTATGTTTCTTGTGTATACTCTACATGTATTTCTACATGATTAATCTTCCTGTAAAATTCACTATGTATAGTTTTATGTGCACAATCTACAAATCTACTTTTTTTGGGTACACATGCTTTCATATGTAGATTCTTCATGTATGGTTCTTGTGTATACTTGTGCATCCTCATCACTTTTTTCCTTTTTCTTTTTTTACCAATCCTTCCATGTATGTCTGTGTACACAGGTATAAAATGCATATGAACAGTATTGACTATTGTACATGTAATTATCACTGTACATGGAGAGCATAAGCTCAAAATAAACTAATTTTATATTGCACTTCTAACTAGTGGAGCACACCCAGCCAGAAAATAAAATTGGGTCATCATTACATCCACTCCACAGGAAATGCTATCAAATAGCATTATTTGTTTAGTTGTGGGCACATGGTGGGGTGGTATCCTGCAGGTGTTAGATGAGAGTAAAAGGCTGGTTTTTAGCTACTAATCTGAGACAGACTGATAGGACTTTGTTTTTAATCAGTGTAGAAATAATGACTCTGGATTGACTATAAAAGCTCCAAAGATAAATATTCTGTCTCCTAGATTTCTTATGGTTCATTTGTTGTTCAGTTCCACAATTGTTGAATAATTACTTTTAGTCTGATGTTCAGTGATTCAGATTTATCTATTAATTTGACTGATGTTCAATTTTAACAATCATTCTATTTCTTAAGAAGACAAAAATGATTCGTGTCAGACATGCAAGTGATTTCAGGAGGGATGTGCACAAACAATCAGATCGTCCATTCGTGAAACAGTAAGCACAGCTGACATCTTTTTTTTTTTTTTATATATTTGAGGTGGGATGAGATTTCTGGAAATACAGAAATAATGTTCATGATACTTTTTCTGTCTGACCTCTGCATGCATAAAGTAAACTCTGAAAAAAGTGTTTAAAGCTTTAAAAAAAAAAAAAAAAGTTTTACTTGTGGTTCAAACACTCCTTGGTGGTCAGTTTTTATTTTTATAGTTTGGGTGGAGGGTTTGTATTTACATTGTGACTATTCCATATAAATTCCCTCGATTAATCGACTGGAAGAAGTACTTAAAGTACACATCCCTTGTTTGTACTTGAAAGTGTTTTTGGTGAGAGGCCAGTTGCTACAAACAATTTCAGTATGAACTAATCTGGTTAAGTAAATCCTATTCCTCACAACATCACATCATGTATCAACTGGATAACTAATGTGAGGAAACTAGACCAAATACCCCACAACCACACAATCCCAACAATGAAATGGATTTTGTACAAATTTAAAAAAGTCAATCTTAACTGTATGAAGTCCTATACCTTAACCTTCCAACACTTGCACTCAGCTGCAGTATATTCATAAACAGGTTTACAGTAAGACACACAAATATAACGCATGTCGACTTTTGCTTTCACTTCCAGTAAGTGGTGAAGATAAGATGAGCTAAACATGACGCTCAAGTTTCCATAAAAGGGAAACACAGGAAAAGACAAGATAGAGAGGATGAGATAAGCAAGATAAGGCTAATAATGGAAATAGTATTTACCTTAAAAAAAAGTCTACGGACACTAAGACTCAGTCTGCTCAGGTGGAAATAACAATAGTATGAATGTAATTGTAATAAAGTTCCTTTAAAATGGCTTGATTGTAGGTCCCCTCCAACTACATAATGAGAAAATATAAATACAGAATATTCATATATATGACCATAAATTATAGGTTGCCATGAAAAACTAATCTGTCCACTTGGGATGTGACTATTACTGGTATAACAACAAACCGTGGTAAAATTCCTGACTCTTAGTATTACCGATTCAATCCTAATTATGAAAACCATGATCGATTACAGCACTTTGAAAGCTCTTGGTAATACTTAAATACTTACACTACGGGTTTGTTTACATGTGGTTGAATTGTTCTTACATCCACATTACTTCGTTTAATGTTTGTGTATACACAACTGATTTCTACCACAGTAAATATGCTGACATTTTTACATTTTAATCTCAGGTGAACAATGTTTCTGCCAGCAAAGTACATTGTGCGTGTTATTTCATTTGTTTTTTTCTTAATAAAACTTGGTTAATTTATTTCAGTGTGTGTAGAAGTACTTTTTGGAGATTTTGAGCACATTTCAACAATACCACAATTATAATGATAACCATGATCATTTTGATCACAATAACTGATATAAAATTTTCATATCGTTACATCCCTACTGTCCACCAATCTCTTTCTCTCTCTCTCTCTCTCTCTCTGTATCTTTGTGATGTCTCGTTAATGGACAAACAGACTAAAACGGCTGAACAGACTTGTTACCCTCTTCCAACTTCCTGGCAGAGGTAACCAGCAGGAGCATATTTTCATGATTGAGCTTAGGGAGGGGGTATGTGTTGCATTAGACAAATTATTCACAAGCTTTTAGCCTCAATATGTCACATGGGCATATTCCTACTATTTTTAGGCCTTTGTTGGAACCTGCTCTCTCCCACACAAGCATATTCAGCAGCACATGCACCCTACTCCTCCTCCTACTCGTTCTGACATACACACACACTGACACAGTGACAGTGATTAACCATCTCCATATGGGCATCAATCTCATTTTTACCCTGAATGTTGATGGACCAAAAATATATATATTTTTTCCAGATGGGGGGACAAATGAGGTAACTTGAGTGGGATGGGTTTTTTTTTGTTGTTTTTTTTTTATAGGTAAGAAGTCTGAAAGCTGCTCCTGTATGGATGTTGCCTTTAATAGCCACCTCACATGGACGTGAGTTGGCGAGAGGGAGGTCATCGATCAGTCTAGCCATGGGAATGCTCATGGAGGAAGCAGGGAGATGGGTGGGACTCCCACGTGAGCATCCTGTTTACAAGGGTGGTCTCCAAAAAGCCTGGATGTTCTGGTAATGCTACAGTAGGGGAAGGAAGTTGTACAGACTTTCATACAGGCATCTTAGCTGCTGCAGTACATTCCAGATGTATGAGCCACAGGCCACCTACACCAGAAATATTCTGAGCAGCAGTGATGTCAGTCACAGTGGTCATCCCAAAGTCTATGGGTGATGCACAGTGTGTATTTAAAAATAGCAGAAAGGCTCGGCAAGGTGGGTGTGTGTGTGCACAGAAGACACTGGTCTATTCCTAGACCTGCTGTGTGTAGGAGCAGCAGTACTACTGTGCGCAGTATGTGTATTGGTTACTGGAGATGGCTTCCTTCCTCTTCCCAGAGCTCAGGAAAATACTGCTTCCCCTCCACACCAGGCTCCAGTACCTGTTTATGTACACCCCGACTCTTCAAATACACACAGACGTACACACTCAAAGCTGCTCTGGACCAAGGAGTCTTTATTTACCCTTTCAGTCAGAACACTGACACATAACCAAACATCAATGGATGTTTCTTTCACATTTAAACCAGTTATACGTTTTAATTCTGTTTTCAAAATCTTCAGTTAGAATCCTGATTAAATTTCTTAGCTTGTAATTAGTCAGTCATGACTTCACTTTGCGGGCACATCAACTCAGATGAGAGGTGAACGGAGTTAAATAATAAACACATTAGAGAACCAGAGACCATCCAGTTAATGTGGTCAGAAAATGTAGACAAGGGGATGGAGCCAAGTTTAGCCCATAGCCATATTAATTTAAATTAATTAATATAATCTCAAACCAATAGGAGTTGATATAAATTATTGTAAATGTTTAATTATTTAACCCAATTTTGCAGTTATTGTGGCTGCTTCTGCCACTAGCCACTACAGTAATACTAGTAACTTAGACTAATTATTAATTACTATATATTATAACTGTATAATGTTGTGTTCTTTTTACTACCATTATCAGTTTGGGGTTTTTTACCCTCCCCCTTCCCCTTCTACTCATTGCCCCTCATCAATGTATATTGTTTAGTTGCTTGATATAATTATTATACTTTTCAGTGTAATATGATGTCATCATTGCCATTGTTAGTCATCATTTGTTTCATTTATTTGCTTGATTTGTCTTTTGTCTATTTGTGGTTGTTCTTTCCACTAAGTCTTGTTGATTGTAAAACAAACAAAAAAAAAAATGTAGATGGACCATAAATACTAAACATAAGATTGCCTGTAAAGCCATCTATTCATATTCATGCTCATGGCAAACTTTCAAAACTTTAACAATATTTTATGCGAGCACCACTAAGTATTCTCAGTTTAATTCACAACTTAAACCCTGCGAAGCATACATAACAGATCGAGAACAAACATGCAGATGTTCAACAGCTGCTACTGACAGTGTGTGCGACAACACTCGCTCCCAGGACACTGATTTAAATTTATGGCGCATCTTTAGATAGCGCGACCCAGCGAGGCTAAGGGAAACAACGTGGAGCTGCTCAGTATTACTGTTCTCAGCTGATGTCTCTGCCACGTATTGACAAAGCAACCTCCCAGACGCCGAGCTGCCAATGTTATCCATCACTATTAGCGATCAGCGCCAAAGGCTGACCCCTCTCCATCTATCTCTCATTTAACAAATCGATGCTTCTTTAGTCTGGTTGGTCTTAGTGATAACAAGGACACGTCCCTGGTTAATTACCCTGCCCTGCTAAACACAACCTGACATCAGCACACCTCCACTACAGGACTGGGCATGCCGTTCCGCAGGGCATCAATGACCCACATAAGTCACAGTGGAGCAGGAGCATGCGTATTCTTCTTATTCTATAGGCGGTGACAGATGTGATGTACTGTTGGTAAGACGCGGGGAGAATAAATGCTTCTAAGCTCACACCAGGCTCTTATATCTCCACCATCAGCCTCTTCCATTTCTTTTGAGATTTATCTCTTCTTAGCAACTTATTAATAACCCAACTGCAGGAATTGCACATTTCAAAACTTTATATAAAGGTGCTCTAATGATCTATAGCACTTATTAAATAATTAGGCATATCTTGAAGAAATCAGCTTATAAAGAGCAAACTACAGTGGGGGATACTAAGAGGAGAAGTGACAGAGAAATGAATGTGAGACAGAGCAGGGCCAGCTGTTACTCTGCAACACAAATAGCTGCATCGCCCTTCTGTTATAGGCAACACTGACATGCGTGCGCACAGTGTCAGAACGCATCTACATAAAGGTGTACGTTTGCAACAATTAGGCTAAATGATGCGCTTCCTACATCTGATCAGCCGCATCTCTTTGCCCAAATTGCTCGGCTCCTTTACCCGTTTCGCCACCTCTCCTCCCTCTGTTTCTCATTCTCTGTGGATGACTTGAGGTGATTACTCAGATTCAAAGTGACAGGCCGTGGTAAGCCAACTGTCTGCTCCAGCAGCGGTTCATGAGCCTTGCTGGAAGGTGGCAAAGGCCATCACGGGTGACAGTCAGCTCGCTGCACTCACCTAAAGTGTTGGACATTTTTTGCCACATTACGTCTTACATCTCAGCACCTTTCCACACCGCTCATGTGTTAATGTATAGCAGTGAAAAACACAATAAATGGCAGGTTTCAAGGCCATTTAAACCCCCATCATTTCACAGTGGCTGAAAAGAGTGATGCTTAATTAGTAACTTCTTAATCCTACAAAGACAGTCTATAAAAGTTTCCAGATGTTTTCACACAAACGGGTCGTTGGTGATAGATGGGGCTGCCTCTCCTCTGGGTCTGAGAAGGTGCTGATGTGTGAAATGTGTCCAGCTGTCCTTTGTGTAAACGTGATAAGAGGACGAGGTATGTGTTTGCATGGGAAATAAGCGAGATGTCTGCATTATCAGTGTGTGACACTGCATGACACGTGAGTTTACATGTGTACGTTCACTTTAACCTGAACTGAGTAACAGCATGCAAATTATAGAGAGGGTTCTGTTGAACATTATATTTAAATATCGAGACTCTGAAGGACATAACAAAATCTCTGCAGTCGAAAAACATTAACTAAGGACAAAGGGGAAGAGCACTGGGATGACTTTTAGCGTTTTTACTGCTGCATTGCTTAAGAATTGCATAATGAGAAGAAACACGTTTGTTTAATTCTTCTAATCCAAAGAAACATTTTGCAATTGACAAGTATTTGACTGAAATCAGTTATATTAACCCTCAAACTCCTGAACAGCTGTAGACGACCAAAACTATCTACAGATCTAAAATGTTCAATAACTTTAGAACCACTAATCCTATAAACGCATTTAATTAATTTAGGTAAAATGTAGTTTCTCAGCTTTTCACTGGCATCAGATGTGTCTTTTTGGATGTTCAAAGCCTCCATAGTGAACGTGTTTACTTCTAGTAGCTAGTCTCATGCTAGTTAAACACCTGTAATTTCATAAATGGAACTGGTTGAAGACACTTGTTATTATGTTCAATTAATGACAGATTTTTCTTGTTTTTTTAAGTTTTATATAGAATCGCCTCTGAATATATAGACCTTTTGTAAACATTTACATGGTCTGCAAATGAAAACACACAAAAATACCTAATTTTCAGCTTACAGTTTTGAAAAATGCGGAGGATAATATTATAATAAATGTCGATAAATCAATTAGGAAAGGTTAAAAGAGAAAAAAAATCTAAATGATGTTGTTTTTTACGGCTCATTAGGGGTTAACCGAAGTGCAGTGAGTTTAGACATCCTGCAGTAGTTACCTTAAAATAAATGTTGTTTGAATGGTGCCACAAGCAGCTAATCACTTAGATGAGTATTAATCTGATTATCCATGTTGTGGCATTCATTATCTCTTTAATTAATACACCAATTTTAAAAATATTAACAATTAAAGTATTTTGCATTTCAGATAAGTAAAGCCACATCTGTGATTGTGTAATTTATTTATGTTTTTTTTTTTTTTTAAATGTGTGGGATACAGTACAGAAGTTAAATGATCTGGAACACTCTAAATCAATATCTACATGTAATACTGGATAAGGTAACAGTCATCTTTTTCTTTGACATTTCGAGAGTGCCGAGATGTGCTTCCACTCCATCAAGGAAAAGCTGAGTGACACTTTGCGCTTCTGTCTCTTTCCGACACTGAACATCCTTCACTTTAAACAGCTAAGCCAAGGTGATGTTTCGTCTTCTCTTCCCCCTGTGTGAAACCCTCTCAGCTGGTGATACCACATACAGAGCAGTGGTTCCAGACATATACGCACGCTGCCTTGGCCAGGGCGACCATGAGATGTCCCTCTGTCCTCAGAATAAGGCTGAAGTGGATAATTAACAGTTTGATGGATGCTCTCAAATTTCTATTACTCATTTGTCTTAAGCATGTCACTAGGAAGGACGCAATCAGACAGAAACACACACAGACACTGCACAACAACCCCAGGTCCAGTGAAACACATCCTGAATCCAAATGAGGTCGCAGCCTGCAATATCTTCCCCATCAAACCATTATTACCCTCTGCCCCTGGGGAGAAAGGAACTAAACAGCCTTCTGCTATTAAAGGCATTGTACACGTCCATTTATCAGGTCAAGGCAATGCCATTCACCACCAGTAGGGGCAGTGTGGGGATGCATACTGGCACAGGGATGACCTGAAGGAGGATTTGTGGTGTGTTCTGTAATGCTGAATTATCCTTTCTTTCTCGAATTTGACCCACTTGCACACAGAGTTGCTCTTCTGTAATTCTTATTTCAAGAATGACTTAATGCGTAGAAGTAAACCACTTCTAGCCATGCATCAGGTCACATTAACCTCACGCAACGCTGTTCAGAAACAGAAACAAATACAGAACAATGCCGAAATATGCAATCACATCTCACACACCTGACAGAGGGAATGAGGAACTACAATACGCCACATCACGAGGCTCATAAATCACACATCATCACTGTCTAAATGAATGCATTATGTGCCCTTAAGTGAAGAAAAATATCATTTTCATCGGCAAACCCTGTCCATCACGCTGCCCACCGCACTGCGATCATGCTCCATCAAGTAATTTAATCAATATTCAACAAAAATAGAACAGATGCAGCAGACAAAGAGGGAGAGATTAGTATTATGAGTGCTTTTAATCGCGTATGTTGTAATCAGAGTGTGAAATCCAAGATTCTCCCCTGTGATTCCCTCTGTCAGAGGAAGGGTCTGACGCTGACGTACATAGTTATGTGCTTCCCCTCTCTTCTCCCCTTCCTCTGAGCTGTGCTCCTGCTGCTGTTATGTAATGAGTGTGTGTTATGAAACCTTACATTGGAAAACACGAGCCAACTGATCGGCTAGAGCGCACACACAGATTGTTTTCGCCTCTTTGTTTGTGTGTGAACAGATGCAAATGCTGTCACTGTAGTGGACCCAAGTGTATGTGTTCACTTATGGATACTGTAAGTGAGTACGCAGTAAGTGCTTGTGTGTGCGGGGCAATTTAATTGTAAATCTGAGCATGATTGCGAGGCTGCTTGTATTGAGCTCCCAAATGAATTATTTACTATGTTTGTGGGTGAGCGTGCGCGTATTAAATAAATAAAACTGTAGATGATGAGGGTCCATATTAGCATGTTGCAGTAAAAGCAGGCTGGCGTGGAAAGAACCGAGGCAAGTCGAATGGGGGATGGAATGAAAGAAGGATCTATAAGATGGAAGGGAATGGAAAAAAAAGTCAAATGGGAGAAAATAGCTAGACTGGAAATTGTAAAAAATAAAATGGAAAGGTAAAAATACTATATATACATAACAATGTGGTAAACAGACAGATAAGGGGGGTACCTCCAGGCATTTACTGTCACCTTGGGCAGAAAAACACACAAGGGAAAAGTGCTGTAAGGCTAAATGAGCTAATCTCAGTCGACTGTAAACATCGTCATTAAAACCGCTCAAACTAAGAAACTTGACTCTCTTGAGCCAACAAAACTACAAATCCCATAATTGTATAAAATCACGCATGAATAGACATTAAAGGGTAAATATAGTTAATTACAAGCTGCCTTAATTATTCATTGCTGCGAACTGAATGAGATTATAGTAATGACAGAGAGATGGGCTATTGTGTAATGATGCAATCTTTTTTTTTTTTTTTTTTAAAGGTCATCTTGTTTTTTAAAAATTCCCCCTCATCTCAAAATCGCACTGTAATGTGTGGCTTTCCAGAGGAGAAGACCAGCTGCCTCTTCTGAAATTAATGCCTGCAGTGATTCTGGAAGAGGAGCAGGCGTGATAAGTACATGAATTCTTTATTAAAGTAGAATTTCAGATACAGATAAGAACAGAATGCAGAAGTACTGATGGAACTTCCTCATTCAGAAGTACAGGCCCTGAAATGTACTCAAAGTGAGAAGTATTTTCTAACCTCCAACCTGCTACTGAATCTCAAATTATGCATGTCTTTTTAGATCTCCTTGTAATGAACATCTTTTCTCTGAGATCAAGTCTTCCTCTCTTATCTAGTTGACATCTCTATACACCAAGGGGCCATCATTTCTATACGTTACCATCCCATCCACTTTGCTGATGTCAGTCTTGACATTAGGAGAACACACTAGGGCTGCAAGATATTGGCAAAACTTGCGATATGCGATATGGGTGTACAGCAATGTGATAATAATATTGCGACATTTCTCATTCACTTAAAGAAATACCAATTTCATCTACTAAGAAAACTGCTCCTTAGCAATGTTAAAATGAACAATCAATGACACAATTCTGTGGTAGAACCTGGTGATGCTGCTACCGTACACCTTCAGATATCAACAAAGTCAAATATTTGATCATTTTATTCACATATAACAATGTGTAAATGATATGGATGTATTTCATAATAACAAAAGTGCCAGACTACTGCAATGGAAGAGCGGTAACTGAACTATATTCCATTACTTGCCTGGTTTGGTAAATATGGCTTATAAAAAAATATATATATTTTTTTATATTTAAGTGTTCAGGTCTTGGCCAAAGTTGTGCTGTAAAAATATTCACATCTATTTAATATTAATAACATGTAAACTTGCATTCAACCAGCAGCAGTAGCATTACTTCAGTTTTTATACCAGAAAAACAAGCATGTTAGAGTGGTACAGAAAACCACTCTAGTACCCCATGGCCT
>JAPTGZ010000010.1:20442964-20459125 GCA_029814645.1 Fowleria isostigma | reverse complement strand
CATTACGATGGAGACGAAGCCGGATATCATCAAAAGGTCGGAGAAAGGCGAGACGCCGACGAACATTGGTAAAGCCGAGGGAGTATTTAAAGGTAAAATCCGACTTACGCACAAATTCAGGTTACGCCGCCCGCATAGGAATGGAACTCGTTCATAACCCAAGGACCGCCTGTACCTTTAAACTAATGTTAAAATTATGGATTTAATACAATCAATATAAAATAGTATTAAATTAATGTAAGTTGTGCTTTAGGAATGAATTTTCAGATTTACAAAAGTTAAATAAACACAACAAGAAAGGAAAAAGAACAGTCTTATTCATTATTAGATATATTACAGGCAATAACACTATAGACTGGGCATATATGATTTCAAAGCTGTCTGACAGTCACTGTTATTATAAATGTACCTTTTTTAAGAATGATTTGGTGTGACTGTATCACCAGACATGAACTGTGCACCATTAATCATATTTTAACTGAACATACTGAGCTGCTTGTGTGTGTAATGGATGTGACTACGTCCTTCCATTTGCCTTTCTCTTGAAGGACACATGAGCCAATGAGGAAGTTGAAGCCCTATGCTTCAGCATTTTTTTTTTTTTTTTGAGAGATGTACTTTAAACTAGGTCATTTCATATCAACAACTCTGTCCCTTTCTATTAGAGCAGAGTCCACAGAGACAAGCTCAGCTCCACCCAAACACACCTTATCAAGCTGTGTCCAGATGACACAAACAAAGATTTTGGTAATGCTCTGTATTCTTTTCAGACAGTACTATTTGCAAAACACTCCATCTGTTTAGCCTTTTGTTTGAGCAGGGACAGGAAGGAATGCCTGAAAATATCTAAATCAAATAAATAACTGCCTCAAAACTTGATTCTTTACATTTACAAAAGCATGTTAAAGGAAAGGAAATGCATACAACTAGGAATAAGAAACACAATGCCAAGTATGCTCTCTGGAGAGTCCGGCTTTGTAAAACAAATCAGTGCAAGCACCACTGGAGTGGTGGTATTTAAAAACCTCCCATTCAGGAACTGACACAGTTCTGTCCTGTACACTAGCAGGCAAGGAGGCCTTGTGTTCCCTCATCGGGAATTTTTGGGCCTCTTTAACGCTGAGAGTTACAGATGTTGTCTGGTATTAGAGTGTGTGGTTGCTGATCAAAGCTGCAGAGAGCGAGACCCTGCTGGCCTGCCTCTAATCCCCCCCCCCCATGCATGTGGTCAGGACAGGGGCCGGTGCTCTGCTCTGGGACAGTGAACTTACACCATGACCCTGCTGAAGGGGGGACCTTTTACCCCCTCCACTCCCCCCACCCCTCACAACGAGCAGCCCCTTGAACTCCTCTGAGGTTTCTGGGGAGCATTCGGCAAGGGCGGTCTGACAGACAGCTGAGAGGCCAGGCTGCTCCCATAGGGTAGGAAACACTGTTGCCCTTCCAAACCCCCTTTCCAAAGTCTGCATCTCGTGCCAGCAGGCAGACAAGAGTGACATATCAGCATGACATTGTTTAGCCTTAATGCTGGTGCTTACCACAAAGCAATTTCAAACATATACCACCCCTCAGTTTCCTTTGTGCTGAACTAAACAACTGTACACCAAAGAGTGCAGGAGCAAAATGATGGCGAGAAGGTGCTTGTAAATGCGCTACACCTGTAGAATTAAGGACATGTACAGAGGAAAAAAAGCAATGAGTTGCTCATTTCTGGCTTTTATTAACATTTTTAAAGGAGAATAATGAGGGTGACCAGTAATTCTTGGAATGAAAAGCAATAAGCTTGGGAGAGATAAAGAGATATGAGAAGATAAATGGAAACTGTCAGATGGTGTGAGGGAGGAGGAGATGCGAGGAAAGATAGCAAGAGGAGAGGGAGGGGGATCGATCATGAGAGAAATTGAGAGAGGGAGGAAGATTCAGCGAGAGAAGAGGAGGGTGGGAGGATGTCAGCCAAGAAGGCAATCTATATTAGACAGAAAACAGTTCCCCTGGCTTTAACTGCTACGAGCTGACACCACTATCCTCTCTATGTCTGCTTCAATAGACGCGCGCACACACGCATGCGAATCCTTAGAGATACGCACATCCAGCTCAGCATCGAGGCTGCGTGGCCACATTCCATTTAAGACCACTTCTACACGTGTGGCTCGCACGTGAAGAGGCATCAAAATACATATTCTAGTCGATGCTTACTTTTATCTTGGGCACACAAGCGCACTATGCAACAACCTGAACACACACCAACACATGCGCATTGGATTTAAGCTCTGGAACGTGTGAAATCTGATTATACAATTACATTATGAGTCAGCAACGGGCCATTTAGAAAGACCATTAGCTGTCAGGCGAGGACATGGATGTGAGAAAGGATGACGCAGCCTAGTGCCTCACTTCTCCAAGTTCTCCCAGGCGCGTTTGCTTTCATTGAGACACGCTACTTTTGATATTCTAAGCTATGTTTCCCAAATATAAAGGAAACCGACACCTGAATATGGCATTTCCTTAATCCGTTCTGTCTGATAAAACATCATTTAAATAACAAAACACATTCGAAGTAACCCAGTGGGGAATTGTGACCGAACAAAACAATGACACATCGATTTCAATGTTTTCGTAGAGATGCAAAAGTGAGAGTTCGGGACCAATCTGGCGCGCTGACTGTACGAAGACGACAACGCGGTACAGGCAAGACAGAGTGAGCGGTTCTCTGCTTAATAACTGCTGCACAGAGCCTGCTGGAGAATGCTGGGAGCTTCATTAAGCCTTTAAACCCTGCAGAGTCCTTTAAGTCATCACGTCACCAGCCACTGCCTCCTCAGAGAATGCCTGAGGTAAGAGCAGAAAGATATGTGGAATTGAGAATCCTCAAATGCTTTTAGTGACTGAACGATCAGTGGTTAAAAGCTCTCTTTTAAGCATCAACATCTTGTATCTACATGGAAATACACACGCTCATATAAGATGTTGAGATTTTTCTGTCTATGATTTGAACGCGTTTATTTTTAAGTGAGATGAAAATAAGGTGTCATTCAACAATGTCAAGGGTCATTCAAAGATTTTGGGACGTTGTATCAGGCGATGACCAAAATAAATGAATAATAAAACCCCAGAGTTTTCAGCTAGGTGCTAAAGTAATAAGGGAGTTATTATTGTAATCTGGTAAATCAGCATCTGTAACAGTGCAATCACTGCAGAGCAAACTATATGAAATGATGCAATAAGACTGTATATTACTGAAACAACTTCATTCCCATTACTAATTCTGAACACATATGGCAAATTTATAACAACATCTACTTCATTACACACATGCACACTCTGACAGGTAAAAAAATAAATAAATATTCATACAGTATCCAACTTTTGTTACATAAAAAAACAGGGCTGTTATTTGCAATATTTCATCAGATATCTCTGCTTTTCGCGAGTTCTGCATCAACAGTTCTTCCTGCCAAGTTCACCTTGCTGGCATACACTGACAACCAACATGGGAATTACCTGAAAATTGGGTGCAGCATGCTGAAACTGTTATCGACCCTGACTCTGCTTCACAGGAGCTGGAGTTATAAACCTGCATGGAGCTGAAAGGAATTAATACCTTGATAGTTTCTAGGCCAGTATATGCCAGTAGTCATTAATTTCACTCATAAAAACAGGCCAAATCTTAACACCACTTTGGATTTACAAGGAACTGCTTTTAAAAAGCAAACATTTTAACTTTAATAGGGTAAGTAGAGAGCTCACAAAAAAAAAAGAGTGAGTGTGCTGAAGTACACGCAGGCCTGGATGAGAGTTTGCAAAGCTGAGTAGGCTAATGAATCTAAATTATTTAGTGAGCTGCTTTGGTTTGGTTAAGAACTCTGGGTCCTCTGCCTCTAGGGAAACCCTGTGCCAGTGTGTGTTAGGGTTCAGTATGCCATTTCCTTTTCTCACAAGTCTACACACACACACACACACACACACAGTACCTCTGGGTAAAGGGAACAGAGCCATCGAAGCAGGGGGCAACTTCATTACCTGTTGGGCTGAGGATCTCCTGTCCACAGAGCAGCAGTCCTATTACTACACTGACCTGCAACCTATACTTTTACCAGGATGAGCAATTAAATCATGGCTATGAACCAGAGTAGACTCATGTAAACCTGCTCAACCCAAGGCTCCTGAGGAGGCTTACTAGCTTATTTTATTTACAGCTCTGTCAGCAACACAATGTACACATTGATTATATGAGCTTGTGTGTTTGTTGTTTTTTTTTTTTTATCTTTTTCCCCTATACTCAAACTCTTAATAAAGCTGGCTGGGCATTACAAGAGGCTCCTGTGTGGGCAGCTCTGAAAGGATCACTCGTCAGGCTGCCAAAGCGGACAGCGGCCCTTTGATCTAGGCGGGCTTCTGTACATGTGTATGTGTGTTCGTGTGCCTAGCTGGGCGAAGTGAATTCTCTCATCTGGCCATTTCAGAGTCTGTGCACTCAAAGCATGACCTGACCCCTTCAAAGTCAGACTGGCCTCTGCATTGTCCAAAGAGCGTGGCGAGATGCACCATGGCGACTCTACGACTCGACAGCCTCATCTCATCACCTCCTGCCTCACTAATCGTGTTGAGTGCTGAGTACCTCATGTGTCTCTCTTATTAAAAAGGTGCACTAGAGTTTGCTTGCTGCTCATATACTGCGCTTGATATCTAGGTTACACATTAAAGTTACACAGTGCTGTCTTAGAGAAGAGCCCAACAATAAAACAGTTTAGATACTGGACTTCCTGTATCAAAGGCCACTTTGCATGAACAGGCCTGTAGACAAAAAGGCCTTTAATGCGACTGAGGTCTACAGTTGTGGCAGCTGCGCCTGAATAGCCGCCAGCAACTCAGCTGAGGCCGGGCCTATCTTCACTATCTGGGTAGGACGACCATTCAAAGCCAGCTCAACATGTGTCAGCATAGTATCCCCTCATACAAACCGCCCCCCGCTTCCCTCACTCCACTTCCTCTCGACGACGTGCCTGACATTCTAGAGGAGCCAGCGTACATTCCTCACATGCTTTCATCATGTAAGGGAAAGGGGAGGAAGAGCTGGCTAAACATGTCACAGTGCTGCTTGCTTTTTACAGAGCGTGTACGAGTGCATTTATGTGCATGATAGTGAAGAGCTTGTCACTCCCATAAATCTTCATGTGGCTGAATGAGAATTAGGCCTTTTTTATAAACTCTGACCTGGGTATTGACGGCGGCTGGGGAGAGAGCTCAGGTGACCACGGTTAAGCTGTCTCACATGGGACGTGGGGGCGTTGGCCTCAGGAGGGGCATCAGGGCTCCTTTTGCACACATTTAGCGGCTGCTGCTATTCTAGCTCAGCTGATTGCACACTCTCACACAGGATTCAATTGTTTTCCCTAAATGCACATCCATGCACAGTTATACAGCTTGCCATATGATGCTCACGATTAAATCACTCTAGCATTACCTCAAGCAAACCAAAAGCACAATAGGTCATAAAACACATGTGACTGAATGTGAACCGGAGCACATGTAGCCATTTCCAGTTTTGTATTGAGTGACCTCTGGTTCAACAGCCTCTCGGGACAGGAAGCTAGAGAGTGTTAGTCCCTCTCTTTTTCACACATTAGACTTTAGACCTAATAAGCAGTGTCTTCTTCACAGTCCCAACCAGACATAACCCCCCACCCAAACCCTTGCCATCTCACTTCCCTTAGCTACGACAGCAGTAGTGGAGGCAGCATCAGTGAAGAAAGGGGCTTCCTAAGCTTTGGAGGAGCATGTTAACCCAGCTTGGCAGGGTGTTAGTTAGTGTGACAGTAGCTGAGCTGGATGCCAATAGCACAGGCACTGTGCAGCATCTCAATGACCAGAATTCACTGAGTCCACAGAGAGGGTTTATGGTCCTCTCAGCCATACCGCTCCCACCCCTACTCTCCATCCAACCACAAAGGCATTCAGGCTTTTCATTAGGATGATAATGGGGCAAAAGCCGGAAAGGGCCCCATGTCTGTGCACCATAAGTTGTGGTGATGGCTTTGTGGCGATGTCATGCGTGTCCATGGGAGCAGAGTGTGTTGGTACGGTCCAACAAAGACAGTCAATGCCGGAAGAAACAAAACAAAAAGAAATAGATCTAAAAATTTAAAGGAACTCTCAAAGTTGAGGCAGATCTGACATATCATTTACCTTTGGATGATGACCTCACTAATACATTTATGCCACCAGTTAAACCTCAGTGTGGTTAACTAAAACTGTGAAGCAAGTTTGGGTTAACAACTTTTTATTATTATATCATTGTTATTGCAGTTCATAGAAAAAGTCTGCTGCACCCATCTAGTCCGACAACACGTAGAAACAGAAATATGTGATCCAGTGTTCTTGAGGATTGACCAGTGTACAAATTAAATATGCACCACTACCCTCCTATGAAAGCGTTAGCATCGTTTCTAAAAAAAACCTGCTCAAATGTTAAATAAATTCAATGGCACATACACCTGTATGAGTGCACTTGCCTCATCCTGTGATACAGGTTGACAACCTGTTACAAAATTACAAGTCTAAGGATGTGCAGAGTCTAGACTATGCAGTGTGAATATTGAGGCCCTAATTAAATCCTACAACACATCAAAACCCGGTGCATGGTATCTAAATGAAAAAGTTCAAATACTGGTGAATGTCTTACCTGCATAAAAACGTAACAAGGAGCCAATTTCTGTGTTAAGCCCTTCTTCTTGAACTCTCCATGGGTCCTTAAATCCAAGCTTAAATAGAAAGTCATTCTGAATCTGCAGAGGCCTCTCATCTGGGCTAAGCCTCCTGACAGCTTCACCATGCAGCTGGACATATAATGTGGGGATGGAATCACAAGAATCTCCATTGTGGTCAACTGTCAGCCCAGATTTTACAGCATCTTGGCCAGAGCCAGGATCTTGGATGTCAGGTGTATTACCTGTAGAACAGGCTCTTGACAATGAGCCTGCACTACTGCTGGGTGGCAGGCTGCCCAGACTGTGTGGGTTGTGTCTACTATCTGGCCCCATATTGTTTGTCATGTCGTTTAAATGTCCTATGTTGCACTGTTTGTAGTTGGCAGAGACAGCACTGATGCCGTTGGTGTGGTGTTGAGAGATGGGGTCCATGCTAGTGCTGGATGTAGGACAGTCCAACTCCAGTTCGTCCGATGAGCTGCCATACATGTCATGGCCCTCTGTGGCACTGTCAAAAGAGGGGCTAAGGATGGATGCCTCTGTACCCAGGATCATGTCATCACTGAGGGAGTCCCTGTGCTCGCTGAGCCGGGCTCCAGAGCTAAGGTCATCAAATGCACTGCTCTCCACATCTGAGCCAGAATTTAATCCATAGCTGTCTGCACCATTCCTGTGTTCTGAGTCATCGTCATTGGGGGTATCCATGTTCGAGTTGGAGTTTAAATCTGACAGTGAACAGGTTATATTGTCCTGTGACTCTGATTCAGGGGTGAAAAGTTTCCCATCAACGTCCTGTTGCTTTTGCCTCTCATTAGCATTCTCCATTAGCAGCAGTCTCAACCTGTCACTTGGATGGTGCCCCCTTACTTCTGTGGAGTCCAGGGGAGCCAGGTGGGTGCATTTTAGACTCGACTCGTCGTCCACCTTGCACGGATTATCATTATACTCATACTTCACGTTGCAGTTGCCATTTTGGTCAGTCTTGGGGGGATCTTTACAAAAAATGCGCATAACTGAACTGGACTTACTGCAGAGTTTACTCAGACGGAGCGCCACCTCGCCGGCTGTGGTGTCCAAAGTGCAAAGGACCGGCCTGGGATACGACGGCGTGAGTCTGTCGTGGACGTGTATGGAGCCCCGGTGGAGGTCGGTTCGCACCCACTCGCGATCGGCGGGCTGCAGCTGCATGTTCTGTCGGTGTTTGAGCAGAGTCTTCCTATCCAGGCTCCGGGTGTGTAGAGACGCAGAGGATAGGGCCGAGTTCATCTTGGCGCTGCAGGCGGCGGTGACAGCTGAGGTGGCGGTGGCTGCAGCTGCGGCGGAGAGGTTCCTCTTCAAGCGCCTCCGTCTCAACAGGAGAGAACTGGAGTTGTTGGATGAGCCCCGGCCATTCGACGCCACACTTCTGTTTGACGCACTCGATCCTGCTGTAGAGGCGGCATGAGAAAGACTATCCCCGTTCTTCGCATCTACGCGGGAGGGTGCTAAATGTCCACCGCCATCATCGGCTGGAGTCCCCCGGGCGACAGACAGACCACTGGGCTTCTTCATTAACTTGGTCGCGCCTCCATCAGACGCGCCATCCTCAGCGACAGCCTGCACACTTTCCATCTCTGCCAATGAAAAGTCCCCCAGTCTAAATAAATAACGGTGCGCACTTGGTTACCTCCAACCTCTACATTTAAAAGCCTCAATAAGAAGTGCCCACCGTGGTAAATGTCCGCCAAATGGGCGGTGTTGCTGACTTATCCCACTAGTAGTCATTCACTTCTTGCCTCCGTTTCCCTGTCGGGGTCTTCTCCGCTGCTCCTAAAAACATTTTACCGATTGAATTCGCTGGGAAGAGGCTGGGCGCGCAGGGACAGATCAGGGCGGAGACGTGACTGTGCGTCCCATTTGGACCAAAATACAGTGCTAGAATATGAAATGAACGTCGGCCGACCTCCTACGCAAATACTGGCTGATATATATTCATGAGGAGGACACAAGATGGGGTCGCTAACAACAACGCAGTGGATTGTGGGAAGTGTAGTGCACTGCGGCGGATCCGTGCGGCGGTCACGTTAGAGAGCGGAACTACATTTCCCAGAAACCACTGCTGCGGTTTCAGTCAAGTGAGGCGGTGAACAGATGAGAGGCGTAAACACGGCTCGTCTAAAATATTTGGGGTTGAGGCTCACAAGTACGTCCCCTTATCTGGTTCCCTGTTATCTGTACTTGCTATCTGTGTGTTAACAGGAAAAAATACCACATTACTCTAAGTCGCAAACCCCGGAACAGACGTAACTCGTCAGGTGTCAGCTGTTGAACGTTAGAAACTAACTTTCAGACACGAACCGGACGCTTCTAATGACATAATTCAATTAAAGTGACGCGTATGTTCCAATAACAGCCGTAGAATATTTCTGTATGATCTCAACTGTAGGGCTAATTTCTCTTAGACTTGTGGTGACGAAGCAAATAACTTCAGCACCATCTCATCAGGACGCCATTTCACAAGGCCATACAGACCCCGGCACGCTCTGCCTACTCACATGCTATTGTATTTATCGCCATCTAGTGGTGGAAAGCACAAAGTGTGACCCAAACTTCCTCCTGTTGAGGACACAGTGACCCAAAGCATGAGCTGGTGGTGTCAGCCTGTAGGTGACTCCTGGTCCAAGTGGTTATGTCTCCATGAACACTTAAGCCCCAAATTATTCACACCCCTGTCAAATACAAGGAGTTTCTTATTTTTTTTGAAATTATGTATTAGTATTTCATATCTTATATATAGGGCATGGAGGAAAGCTTGGAGCCATGACCAATTTATTTAAGTAAAGTTACAATGTTAAATATGTTTATTTAAACATCCTATGGCTATTTGTCTTGGTATCACTGGGATGTAAATAATTTTGAACTGGTGATTTTTGTTCAATGTTTAAATAAACACATTTAACAGTGTAACTTCACTTAAATACATTAGTAATGGCTGCAGACTTTTCTCTATGTCCTATTTATGTGAAATATGGGTTGAAATACTCATCTATAACTGAAAAAAAAAATCCTTGTATTTGACAGGGGTATAAATAATTTTGAGATTAAGTGTGTCATCAGTTTTGTGCTTGGTCCTAGTTTCAGAATTTGTGAAACAAAAGTTATACAACTACCAAACATGTTCTTTTGTCTAAAAAAAAAAATCACCTGTGATTATAAATTATTGTTCTCTCCCATCTACACTTTCAAGTTTTTGTTTCAGTCAAATAAACTTATCATGGAAAATAAGCAGCGCAAGTAGTTTCTAGGTCTATTTTTGATTTAGATGTGCATTTTATTCAGTCAGTATTACTTTTTTTAGAACAAAAAAGTAAAAATAAGTCATGTGTTCTCTACACCCAACCTGTTACATCATGCCTGTTCCGTGAGGGAAATCCCCCATGCGTCATTGAAATGTACTTATTTATATATATTTATACTCCTAAGACCCAACTATGAGGTTCTTGTCCACTTTTGGGGTCAAGAGGTTCACAGCTTTATTATATTGGAAAAAAAAAACAAAAAACTGTTGACTGCAAAAGACATTCATAAAAAAAATAAAACTGTACTTTTTTTTTTTTTTTGCTTTATGCCATTTTCACTCTAAGTGATTTTTTCATGCAAACAAGCAAAAACATATACTTTCCTGGGTCTCAGAAGGTGAGTGATATAATTTTATTACATCACTGGAGCACCACAAACCCTCCTCTCAGAACTGGACAGCTGATCTGTGATCAGGAAGCCCACCCTGATGACAGAGGACCTCTCACCTACTCCACCACTACCTCCAGCTGCTGCCATCAGGCAAACGTTATAAGGTTCCATTGGCTTGGAAAAACATCTATAAAAAACCCTTTATGGCCCCTGCAATAACCACCCTGAATCATCAAAAATGAACACTTTGCTGTTTTTAACTGCCCTTTTTTTTTTTTTTTTTTTTAAGCATGACTGCACTTGAATGTTATTTTTAACGGTTTTGTTTTTAATGTTAGTCTTCAGTGATTTTTTAAAACAGTCTGTCAAAGAATTTGTTGTTGGTGACATAATTAAGTCTATCTATAAAGTAAATTTACACAAAGTAAAATATGAAAAAATGACTAGAAAAAACAGTGTTAAACTTGAAAATAAGACCCAATCTTTAAGCAAGCCAAAACAATGTAGATGGTGTAGATTTACACTGTACGTAAAAAATAATTAATGATTACAAATCATTGCTACCATGTGAAATGTTTTTTTTAAATCACTGAAATGATAAACCACACAATGCCAATGCATTCAGAAATTAAATTTAATTGTCATGATGTATCCTTTACATGGTCATCTGTATTTTAAAAATGAAAAAAAAAAAAGTAATACTTTCAAAAGTTGTTTAGTCGCTCCACCTACATGTAAAGAAAACAGATTATTGCTGAATTCATGTTCCTTGATTCCAGCAAAATGGATAACGTCATGCTCAGCCCAGTGGCTCAGGTTGTTCTTGGAGCTGAAAAGGGAAACCGTATTTGTATACATTCATTCCTACTATACTCTACCGTGGATGGAGTTTCAAATGATGATGGCATGATGCTGGAATCACACAAAAGCTGGTTCTTACACAAAAATACTCCATGTATTTCAGTCTCCCAAATTTGACGACCTGGTAACATGTTTGATTTTAACAAATAAACAAGAAGATTTTTTTCTTATTACAGTAAGTGCAAAACAATTTTCTGTGTCCTTGGTTCATTGGTTTTTTAGGGTCATCTATCCATCACCAATCAATACCTTAATAAGGGAGAATGCTTTCCTATGCAAACAGATACATTACAGTAGGTGGCCAAAAGTCTTTTACATACTTTTCTTCAGACAAGAATTTCATATTGCAACTTTAAAAGTAATACAGTAAAAAATACTAAAAATATTCTGTGTACAGAAAGCTTATGAGCATCGAATACTGCTGCAGGATCAGTGATCAGGTAACAAGACCATTCAAATGAAGAGAAAACTGGTCACAGATCAGAAATCTAGAAATATTTTACACACATGGGCCCTGACCTTAAAACAGTGACCATTGTAAAGCCAGACTCCTTAACAGTGCAAAGAATTTTATCAATACAAATTTAAAAATCCTGACTAAACGAACCCACTTAGATTTACATTACTCCTCCGTCAGAACTGAGAATGCAACGTGGTCTATACTAGGTTTGACAACTAAATCAAATCTCGCCTGAATATGTCTATAAGCTGTTAAAGTGGTAGAGTTTTAAGTGGCTCAGTCAAGAAAATAAAAGTCATCCTGAATAAAGCTTTCCTTAAGTTAAAAAACAAAAAAAAACAAAGAAAAAATAAAAACCCTGAAGTGAGGTGTCGTGTATAAGCACAGTAAAAAATGGTGGTGGGGGTACACCTGCAGTGTAACCGTTTCTCTACATACATACGAGGGATATTGCTTGGTCAGAAGCTTACAATGACATGAGTATAAAAGTAAAGTGTATCATACAGTGCACATTATGAGCAAAGAGCATTAAACAGACAGTGTAGAGAACCTGGCTCTTAGTTTTTTCACACCAAAAAAAAAAAAAAAAAGTCTAAAAGAGCTTGGACATATGAATACATATAAATTATTTGTGACTGAAGTGACCCTATCAAAAACAAATAAAAATAAATGTCATCATATAAAACAAATAATTCTTGCACTTGCTGGAATCAGAATACATCTGCCAGTGGCAATTCTTACTTTAAATGTATAAGATTGTGACATAAGTGAAACTTGGTCAAGCATGATTTTTCTTTAAATGTAACTTTGTTCCTTTCATTTCTCACTATACACAAAATGTACATTTAGACAGAGAGCAGGACTCGCCTAAACTCTCAAATTCACAGTTAGCAATTAGATGTCAAAATTGTCGGTAATTGCACATATGAGGGAAGATATCAGTACTACATAGCAATGACACAGAGGGAACTCCAGAGGGTGCTAGAGCCTAAGAAAAGCAGCAAAAAAAAATATTGCACATGATTCTAATGTTGGACTCCACCTTCCTCCCGTCTCTTTTTAAGCCTTTTCCAAAGTCTCAGCAGGTGCATTAAAGATGGATTTCCTGCAGGAGTGAACTCAGAACAATCAACCCTGCATCCTGCAATAGAGTTATCCTGAAGGGCTCAAGGGCCCAGAGTGACAGGATCATAAAGAAGAGGGATAAAACAAGTCCAGTCATGGATGAACCAAGATGGGGCCTCACGGGTACAGCTGCCCTTCGTAGATGTAGAAACTGTCAGTCAGTTCCAAATCAAAGCCGCTTGTCCTGCCTGCCAGATTGGTTAGCAGAGAAGTTTATGGTACAGTCGAATAATTCCACAGAGGGGCAATGTATGAATCAACTGGAGTCATTATGTGCTACTACAGAGAGTGACGTTGTGGGTTTCTGCATCTTGGGTGTAGTACCGACTCAGTTGTGTGGGTCTTGAAAAAGGCATTTCAGAAGACATGGCCTTATTGTAGAAATGGGCACCATTTTACTGTCCAGCACTTAAGGTTCTCAGTGGAGGAGAGTGCCAGTCTGGCACTGCTCGAGACAGTGTTGGTCTACTATGGTCTGTGAAACCTGGAGACAAATAGAAAAAGACAGTTTCATACACTTTGAATGAATGAAGGGTTTACATGCATCAATCACTGCACTTAGTAAAATAATCACAATAAACATAAAACCAAAACAGGAATAGGCTAGCAGCTAAAGCTTATTTTGTGCCTATCCTTTTCACCTGATCTACTACTTACATTAAATTAAATATGTGCAGCATTGAGCATTCTCATTATAACAATAATCAAACATATATATTCATCATCGCAACTTAATATTCCTGTAGATTTCACACTTAGACATTTTTCAGACCCACAACTCCACACTCACAACCCAAACCCATCCAGACTCCACATCTGCCCTCCACTTCAGTACATTCAAAAATACAAAGACCATACTTTAACCACCTTACACAAAAAATGACAAAATCTGAAAAAAAAAAAAAAAAAAAAAAAACCCGAACAGAAAAGACCCAGCTTGCATGCATAGTTAATATGGAGGTCCATTCATCTGTTTGAGTGCACATTACCTGGTTAAATGGCGACTTGACTCGTGCACTTCCATCTCATTGCTCTTGAAATCATTGAGTTCCTTCCGTATAGCTGCCTGCAGAAGATAAAAAAAAAACAAAACAAAAAAAGAAAAAAACAAGAAAGATTGAGAAGAGCTGCAAAGGCTTAGTCCACACACTGCAGTTTATAAGCTTTGACTCCAGCATGTTTCATGCATCATTTACGCCCATCTCGAGGCCGTGAATGATTCGGCTGAACTCTTCTCACATCACAAGAGCATTCAATTTTCTCCTCTTGAGACATCAAAAAGCTTGAGCAGTAATAAATAATCTGCTGCTGGCCTGTTTGATAAGTCAGCTTCTGTTCTGATTATAATGCAGTTGTAATATAAGAAACTGGAAAAGAAGAAAACACAGCATTAAACAGTTGTATTTTAGAAATGCTGAGCTGTATCTATTTGCATTGCAGCAACAGTTTATGATTTGGATGTGACAAAGTCTATAAACCAGAGCACACTGAGGTAAAGCCAGCAGTGCTCTTGTTGTTTCAGTAGAGGACAGTGTGGTGTAATTACAGACACAGGCTTCATCTTTAACAACAGCATTTTCCAGGAAGGTTTTAAGCCCAAACCAAAGCTGTTTTTTTTTTTTTATTATTATTCTTGTTGTTACACAAATTCACATTTGTGACGATACTCAATGAATCACTGCCTCTGAGGAGTGTCACTGCTGGAGCAATAGACGGATGAACACCTTATCCAAAGGCAAACAAGTCACAAAGACATCTGAACGTGGAGATGAGTCAAGGTTCCATAACATAATACACTTGATCAAGGCTTTTTATTTATTTATTTATTTTTTTAACATCACAATCCTTTTGAAATGTCATCTGCAACAACAATGCAGCCAGGGGATGTCACTGCTTTTCAGTCGACCTGACTCAAGAGGAGAACAAATAATTTTTAAACCTGTGCTATCCGTGAAAGAAGAAGGAACAAAGTCAACAGAGCAGCACAGAAGCCGAGGGGTCCTGAGGCAGTGCTTGTCCGATTACTCGCTTACGTAAGGGGTGCTGTTGCATAACCCAAACGCTGAAACCTCGTGCTTTCCACTTGAGTAGTCCTCAGGTACGATCAGGCATGTTCGACTGAGCTTCATTATTACACGGGAGGCAGCATCACAGCTCCGCAAAAATTAAGAACTCATTAAAAGTCAGAAGCAAGGACTGGCGGGCAGCGAGCGGCAGCAAGACCGCTCCAGGGTGTTTACTCACAAAGGAACGCAAAAACAGCCGAGGTGGAACTCGACGTAATAGGAGAGGAGGAACACATCCTCCTACCATTACTTTCCTGTGGTACGAGTTGCGTCATACCAACCGCAGAAGGGGAATGGTAGCATAATGGTGTAATTCTTGAAATGATTAAAAGCTTATTTAAGCTGGAATATTAGTGTAAGTGATACTGGCCTTGTCAGCTGCTGTGAGCCGTGTCCAGGGTTTATCCGCCCGCCTGTCGTAGTCCTGGGCATCCGACACTTCCACATAGTCACTGAATCGGATCAGGATTTTGGCCTGTCTGAGCTCCTCCACAGTGGGCCTCTGGCTCAGCTGGAAGAAAAACAACAGTAATTGTTATTGAACAGCTTCTCTAATAAGTTCTAGCCTCTGTCAGGGTTAGCAGGATTAGCTTTTAAAATCATAATCTGTACAAAGGTTTAAAGAATTAAAGTGTTTTTAGGAAAGTGCAATGGAGAGAAGCTCAGTATTACTTTAGCACTGTGAAGTTATAGTAAGAGTATTAAAATCACAAGACATTAAATAAAATTCATCAAATCTATCAGTAATTTTAGATATGTGATAACAATTTTTCTGT
This sequence comes from Fowleria isostigma, assembly GCA_029814645.1. Lineage (NCBI taxonomy): Eukaryota > Metazoa > Chordata > Actinopteri > Kurtiformes > Apogonidae > Fowleria > Fowleria isostigma. The sequence continues at coordinate 20,443,461 of JAPTGZ010000010.1, read as the reverse complement.
AAATGAAGAAAAAAAACAAATAAATATTTATGTTAAATTTAAACAGTTATATAACTTTTGAATGCAGGCTTAAAATGCTATATATAAATAAATTTAATGTCCTCTAAACTTTTGAATGCAAATGTCCAACAGACTAAAACATAAATTGATGGCAGAATATTTGCTGTGACTCATTCATCTCAAAGTGAACTGGTAAATAATGTCAGACAGATGAACCCGTGATGTTTTGTTGACTGTTAAGTTATTTAATTTTTTCCTTAGTTCATTCTTTAGTTTATATGGGTGCGGTGTTATATAAGCCTTTTTGACTTCGACCTTTCCCATGCACATGTTGTTTGATGTTATTGTTCATGTTATTAATCTATGTTATACAAACAATTAGATATGTTATACAAACAATGTACACATAAAACTCTACACTGGAATTGCTATTTCAATTGTAGTCGCTATGGATACTTCTCTGTGCATGTGCCTCAGGTATATGTTCCATGTATAGA
>JAPTGZ010000010.1:20422839-20437787 GCA_029814645.1 Fowleria isostigma | reverse complement strand
TGTGTGTGTGTGTGTGTGTGTGTGTGTGTGTGTGTGTGTGTGTGTGTGTGTGTGTGTGTGTGTGTGTGTGTATGCTGTTACGATCTGGGGTTGTTTCAGTTGGTCACATCTAGGCTCTGCGACACTATGTGCCCAGAAATGGCTGACATAAAAGCTGTTGCATTGCATAAGCTTATCAAAACAATACCACAGTAAATGTGTGCTGTTACAAAAGCTAGAGGCAGTCAAACAAAATATTAGAGTGTGTGACTTTCTTTTTTTTGGCTGGACTATGTAAAATATACTAGTTCGTTTCATGTTTACTCATTCTCTGGTATTTTGTCTTTTACATCACGATATCCGCTTTATTCACACGAGAAATCCATGTTCAAAGAGCAGAGAGAAACCAAACAGGGCTGGCAATCCGCTGGGGGAAAACATCATGTTGTTTGATCTATTCAATTACTAGAACTCCCATTTATGATCTCAACATATGTATACAAATGTCCTGTGATTTGTACGCACTGCAGCAGTGTGTGTGTGTAAACTGCTGATATGAAGTGCTTTGCGTGGTGCTGCTGTGTGGAGGAGTCGGGTGGAGATAGTTTGGCACATGCATCACCGTGGTGATTCAGTGAGCGAGGGAGGAAGTAAGGCAAGAGGAAGAGAGAGAGAGAGAGTGAGAGAAAAGAGCGCACTAGAGAAGAGACAAGAGAAGGAAAAAAAGAGAGAGAGGGTGATGCATTGCTGAAATTAGGTCAGCTCCATTTTCAGAGCCTTGTTTTAAAGAGATAAAGCTTATCGGATGTTCAGAAGGAAAAAGGGAAAAGGATGTATAAGTGTTTCAAAAGAAAGAATCACATTTTCAGTGATTTTTGGACTGAGTCGCACTTAAATTAGCCAGGATATGGGGCTATTGTCAGCTCAAAGCACAAAGGTAAAACAAAATGCCCAGTAATGTGAACAGTTTGTGTTGCTGATCTGTAGTTGTTTTTTGTTTTTTTTTCCCCCTTAACACATTGACATCAATCCGAGGTTATGTAAGGCATTTGATACAAATGTAAAATAAGCATGTGTGTTAATGTATTCCAGTTTAAAAATGCATGTGTGTGTCTCACCTTGTTAGTTTGGTGCCTATCTGTTGCCTAGATTCCAGTCTCTCCTCATCTGTCTGCATGGGAAGGATGTTTTTCTCCTCCAGTTCCCTTTTGGATGGACGGTTACTCAGCTTGATGGCTAGAGAGTCTTTCCTCAGCACCTTCTGAGCCAGTGTACCTAAAATCCCCATAACCACACAAAAACATGAGACACTGCAGGCATAAAGAGCTCATCTACAGTGTCATTTACAGAAAATATGATCTGTGTTCATTTATCCTCACCCTTCATTTTTACCCCAAATACATTATATACTAGATTTAGACTACTTACTATTAACCCATAAAGGCCCAGCACTACTTTTGTGTCAGTTCCCAAATTAAATTTCCAATATATTTAACCTATTTCAACTCATAAAGACCCAAACATCTACCATCTACCAAAATCATCTTCTGATACAAACTGTTTAATCCCTGTTGATCCACTAATCCATGTAAATAATTGGAATAAAATACAATTATTCTTTTCATGGTCATCAGATATGACCCATTTGGACGTTCAAAGGCTCTTTAGTTATTGTAGAAACACTGTCTTCCACAACATTGATCCACCAGTAAAACCCATGGAGTTGGATCAATGGCAGTGCCAGTGGACACACTGGGTTTATGTTCAGTTTATGATAGGATTTGCTGAAAGAGTCAGTTTTTCTTCAGTTTTTGTTATTTTTGATATAATAATCCTCAACTTTACTCTCAACTTTTATGAACATCTACATGATTAGTAAATTAAATGTTGGAAAATACGTGATTTATACCAAAAAAAACCCACAAAATACAGAAAATAATATTACAATAAATAGCAATAAACCATTTAATGAGGGTTAAATATAGAGAAAAATTTATTTGAGAAGTACGCAAATGTCACACTGGTCCTTATTGGTTAATACTCTAAGATTACCTTACAACTACTATTTGAATTACTCTCATTTTCTCTTAATTAGTATTATGATAATCCATGTAAAAAAAATTTTTTTAAAAATCCTATTTTGTTTTTATTTTGAACTAAATGTCAAATAAATTTCCCAGAGATTTTTTTTAATTATTATTTTGCTTCTTTTATGACCAATACTACAAAAACAATAGTAATTCACCACTGCTGTTCTTGTATTTTCTGAGGGTTTGTATACTTTAAAACATAACTAATATAAATGCATTTGGGAAAAATATGCTTTTAAAATAAGCTCCAAGTTCCTGGTGCCTTTAAGCATAGACCTAGATTTGAGGAGGGCAGGGAAGATTTGACACCAACATTTAGAACACACACTTTTGTCTCCTCAATAAAACCATGAAAGAAGTGGAGGGATTTATTGGGGAAAAAAACAAACTCCAAAACTCTGCAACTTCACCCCAGAACACACAGTGTTATGATGTGTGTCAGCAGTATCCTTCCTTTCCTCTGAGGTTGTGTATGTGAAGACAGGTAAAATATATATAAAAAATATAAAAAATCTCTCAGGACAATAAGAACCAAAACAGAGTAAGGCTGTGAGTCACTAGCATGAATGTATTTAACTTTTTTTATTTTTTTAACAAATTTATTGTTGCATTATGATTAGACAATTCTTTACCAACAAATCTTCATGTGATTGCCTGACCAAAAACCTTGCTAGTCAGGGGAGAGCAGCAGACAAAGTTCCAAAATTAGGGCCAGACTGTGATTTATTGAAAGTAAAGAACAATTCAATCAGTTAGAAGACGATGCATTATATACTAATCCCTGCAAGTGTTAAATAAAATATAATATTAAATTTGGCAACATAAACATGATAATTTTGATGTAGTTTGTGAAAAAAATATTTTAAGGTTATTAAGGAAAACCAGTGAGTTAGAGCTACAACTATGATATTTTTCAACTCAATCTCCAAGTATGTATGCAATAGGCTACAGTTTTGACCTCTTAATGTGTTGATTATAGTACTTAATAGATCATGCCAACACAGATGCTTTGTGTAGCTGTGGTTTAGATATTACAAGACTTTAATAAGTTTTTGAGCTGTTAAGGAACAGGAAAAAAAAAAATATGAATGCAATAACCTAGTGCCTGAATTTGTGTTTTCTTATTCACACTATACATTCCCAAAAAAACTGAAGTGGAAAAGAGGCATAAATTGGTCAATAAAAATCACCAGAATCCAGGAAATGATGCGTTTGATGCACAACATGTCTTGGGTGACTAGCCCCACACCCCACTGAATGCATCCCTCCCATGTTCAAATGAAACCATGACTCATACTTTCAATGTCCCCAAAAGTCACGATGTGGCATGACTAACTATTTCATCACACATCACCAATCACAACCTTTAAAAACATCAACATGGGAAAAAAAAAAAAAGGCTACACAGTGCCAAAGATAGCTCTGCTCAGTTCAGCTGTCTGGCCAAAGGGTGTTAAGTCCAAGTGTTTCCATGGGTGAACGCTCGCCTCTGGATACGCACAAGAACCCGATTTTGGCCATATTTTGAAGGTCGTTAAGTATCTGGCAGGTTCCAACTCTTTCCCTGAAATTTTTTTCCAGGATATTTTCAGCCGCTCCAGAGTCATGTTATCCTGTCATACACTAATCCATTCCTCTGTCCCCCTCATTCTGTGGAAATGTTCTTTTCTATAGTTGTGGCTTGCATTTACCCAGATTGTTCCTATGTTTATTACTCAGATATTTGATCAATATCAAAATTACTTTATTAATCCCAGGGGGGAAATTTAATGTTACAAATGCTCATCACACAAGTACAGCAGTAGGAATAGAATAGGGATAAGAAATATAGCAATAAAATAAGCAGTTAGTGCCAAAAATACAAAGAAGTACCAAAATTTGATGTGCAGTCTATGGCTATAATTTATCTATGAAAAGTAATTATGACAAATGTATCATAGAATAATACAAACACACCCTCAGATTACAGCGTAACACTTCATTAGCATGACAAGCTAGAATCACTAGGCAGGGGAGGATCAATATTTTCCAGGATAACTTCATTAGCTCTCGGGCATTTGACCTTTTTTTCCTCATTTTTCAGATGTTTTCTGTGACTGGAAAATTGGCAAATTACTTTCCAGGTTTTCCAGGACGCGTAGGAACCCTGAGCCAAGAGACATTTGCCGTAAGTTGATGCCAACAGTGTTACGGATCAAGACTAGACAAACCAATGTGTCACATGTACTGAAAATATTACAAGTTTACCTACCAGGAAAAATATACTGTCAATACATAAAAACAAAAAAATAAATAAATAAATGATTGAGTAGCTATTCTATACACAGTGATGACCAAGAGCAGATTTCAGATCAATGCAGGACTCACTTGTAAATATGGAGTCATCATCTTCATCATCGTCATCGTCATCATCTACATCATCGTCTTCATCCTTGTACATGCTGGGCAGGTCTTCATAATCGGACTCGTTGGGCATGTTCTCCTTGTCGTCCTCATAGTCGATGATCACAGACGGCACTTCTCTTCTGTCCAGGGGAGCACACTGACTGCCACCCACATGCAACACCGAGCTGGTTGTAGAGAAAGGGAGATATGTTTGTTGGGTTTAGAGCAAATCTGAGCCTTCATTTAATGGGTCATGCTTATGGTCATACTGTTTGGCCTTGTTAAGAGGATGAGCCTCTGCAAACCCTCAATAACAAATACCCTGTTTACATGGGGAAAAGGTATTATACACACACATTATACATTATATTAGTCTTTGTATTGTCTTTTGAGGTAAGATAATATATGATAACAATAATCATAAACCCTCTCAGCTTAATTATATAAAATTGAGCAAAAACGTATTCAAACTATGTATGTAGAATTTACAGTCCTCCATGGTCTTAAAACAATATAGAGATGAAGAGCTATGAAGGTCATGTGGTCTTATTTTTCCTCTTATGTGTGTGTTTTGTGCTTTTTCTCTTATTTTTTACTTCATTCATTGACATTATTTACAAATGCATGTTCATGACTAATTTCTCTGATATAGTTGCAACCATACGTGTTTAAGTAGTGAAACTAGAGGTGGGAGTAAATCAGTTTTACTTCCTCTCACTCCCTTTTGGGCTACTAGGGGTGAATATTATCGATAGTGAATTACTGTATATTTGTATGTATATTTGCATACACATAATTATATGTATACAATATGTGGATGTTAAGTTATTTCTGTTATTGTAAATTGAAAAAACACTGTACATAGAGTGCAAAAGCTAATACACCAAGCAATCAATCAACAGTTCCAGTTGAACCAAACAGTAAAGCTATAATACAATATAAATAGTATTTTTTGATGATCTACACAATGCCATGAAAATGTCTGAACTCCACAGAGCATAAAGCGTAACATATTAAATTGGAACTTCACTTTCAAGAGGTCGTCTTTCATGTGAATTGCTCACCGGTGACATATTTGATAGATTGATTAATCACAGTGTAGTGAGTGTCTTATGATGAGCCACTGTTACGCAAGCATTTCAAGCTTTTAGAATAATTATAAGCAATGTCAGGACCATTACTTCCCTATCTCTGTCAAAATGGCTTTGGAGAGAGAGATCCTAATGTAGAAGATTACATAATATCCAATCCGCTACCCTGTCCCTTTTCTCCAAACAAGAAGAAATGTGCTCTTGTAAAGAGCAGCTGGTCATGTTATGTCAGGTCAACTGCTGGAGGGACGCCCACTTCTATGCGCCTCTGCCCACACATACACACTTTTGCTTTAAAATTAGGCCATGCTGCCCTGTGAGGCAGTGTGCTGATTTAGACCTGTACACCACCAATACATGGCAGGATGCGACCTCAATAACATCAGGATATATTTATAAGTAGCTGTCAAGTCGACACAAAAAGAAAACCTAGCAAAAAGGAAGGTACAGGAACCATAATACACTCAGTACTTTGGTGGTTACTGATGTTTAACTGATGCTTTAAGTCCCAGAATTGAATATTCAAGCATCTCCTTCAATAAAAATTTACAGCGGATATTGCAGTCCTGTGCAAAATATTTATTTTTCCCAAAGTGGGGTATGCATATCCCCAGGGGTACTTGGAAGGGCACTTGACATTTTTTTGGAAAAATACATTACATAAGTCATCATGTATGAATATAAAATTAATACTGAGAACTAATGTCGAAATATAAAAAACGATAAATACATTCATGTAATAGTTTTATTGTGAATCATCTTGTTTAAGCTTTGGTAACATTTTAAGAACATTTCTATTTTATATTATTCAAAATGACTTTGAGTAAATAAACAATTATTTTTGTTGCTGAATTCTATGTTTTGAAAAGTTTTGGCCCAGAAGTAAAGTTTGCCTAATTTTTTAAAATCAAAAATGCTGAAGCAAGAGTTGGGGGTAATTGGATAAAAAAGTATATTTCAGGGGGTACTCCACTGTAAAAAGTTTGAGACCCACTGGTATATGCAAACCACCAACATAAAGCAATAATACAACTACTTCTGAGGAGTTAAACTAAAATAAAGTGAATGATGGGAAGACAGAGGCTGATCAATGACCCGCTCCTGACTGGAGGCCAACTGCATTTAATGACCCGAGCCCTGACGGATACTAACCTTTCAAACCTCTGCATGGACAGCGCCAGTGTTTTATTAAGCTCCTCGATGATGCGACTGGGTGGGTGCAAGCTGCCATACTGGAGCTGGAGTGGATGACCGTGGCTCTGGTGGAGACTCGATAAACCGACGAGCTGGGAGGGCAGCAAGGTGCCGTGATGGGATGGCATTCCTTGAGGGGGTGGGACACATTTTTGGGAGAGACCGCTGAGAGGGTTTGGGGACGGAGAAGGGGAGTTTGAGTCTAGACCCCCTGGAGGCACACAAATCATCACTTTCTTGGGTGGCAGAGGAGGGGAATGTTTTCCTCCGGGCATGCAGGGTAACTTCATTGGCTGGCAAGAATCTGGAGGGAGGGGGGAAAAAAACAAAAAACAAGAATAAAGCGTTTAGAAATTCATGTATGAGTTTATATGCGTTACATTACGGGTGAAGACGGATAAACAGAGCTCATGCTTGATGAGAAGTCGCTCAGACGTCAGTGCCCAGTGATGGGAATTAGGCCGGGGTAATGCCACTTCCCTCTGACTGACAGATTGACAATGACAGAGAGCCTAGCTGACCTAACCTCAGGGGAATTTAATGAGACTACTATAATCCAGTGCACATGTTTTGCAACACAGGTCCTGAATAAAACTTGACGGCTATCGTGTCTGATCGACCAGAACAAGCACTCATAGTCTAGCACAGAGGTGTCAAACATATGGCCTGCGGGTCAAAATTGGCCCACTGCATGGTCCAATCTGAGCTGTCAGTACAAAAAAATTACACTGAAGATATTAATAGTCAAGGGTGTTGAACATGCAGGGTTCCCACACTTTCCCTGAACTTATTCTCCAGGACTTTTTCAGGACACTTTCAGCCACGACAGAGACAAGTTATCCCGTCATACACTAATCCATTCCCCTGCCTCCCCTCATTCTTTGGAAGTGTTCTTTTCTACAGTTGTAATTTGCATTTACCAAGATTATTTTTATGTTTATTACTCAGACATTTATGCAGTCTATGGCTCCAACTTATCTATGAAAAAAAGGATGACAATTGTATCATAAAATAATGCAAACACACCCACAGATTACAGCGGAGCACTTCATTATCATGACAAACTCAAGTTACAATATTCAACTGGACAATTCACAACTCTGCTTTCGTTTTTCTCTTAGTTCCTCTCCTGTACTTCCTCAAAAAAATTGTATATTTTCAATAAATCACTGAAAAGCAGTTTTTCTTCTTTCATCTCAGTTTAAGCATCCAAGATCACAGGGCAGGGGGAGCATGAATAATTTTCCAGGATAACTTAACTGTTTCCAGGATGTTTGACCTTTTTTCTCATTTCCCATGTGTTCCATGACTGGAAAATTGGTCAATCATTTTCCAGGTTTTCCAGGTGTGTGAGATGTGTGAGAAAATGATGTAAAATGAATTAATATAAACCTGAAAAGTGCAATTTCAACAATATTGGACCTCTTACCAACCGTTTTGTGAATTTGTAGATCCACTGAGATCTCTAAGTTGTGTTAACAATTTGCTGAGATATAAAATGTTGAAAATTTCCCTTATTCTTCTTAATGCACTCAGGTACATGGACATGGTTATTCAGGTTATTCACATTTTCATAATGCAATTTTACTTTTTCCCCTCACAAAAAAAAAATACAGAAAATTAAGTTATTCGTTACGGGTTATTTTCTCCTTCCGACCCAGTTCAGATCACACTGGACCGTATGTGGCCCTTAAACTAAAATGAGTTTTGACACCCCCGGGGTAGCATGTGTGTTTTTGATCCCATTTACATCCTGAGGAACAAAACGTATTGGGAAATGATCGTAATAGAGAGACATTGCATTTTAAAGGAAAAAACAGACACACACAGACAAAAAAAACTGAAAACACCAGAGCTTGAAGTGATTAAGTCCAACAACTGACCTGTGCTATGATTTGGGATCCGAGAGAAAGGCTTTGGGGGGAGAGCAGGAGGCTGTTTGTGGTACAGCAGTGGCTTAGCCGGGGTATCCTGAAGGTCTGATGGGTAGGTAACAGATTTCTTGGTTGGCAGGACCATAGATGACTTAATAGGGGGCTCCTGAGTGCAGAGGCTGCCATCCATCGAGGACCGGAATTCAACAGTTGCTAAAAAGAAGACAACAGGCAAATCCTAAGTAGACTGTTCGAAGTGGGACAAAGAGGAACACTGTGACTGTTTAACAACTCAAGAGCATTTTATCAGCATACACCAGGGACGCAGTGAGCCAGGCAGTTTTTCTTCAACACTGTTACAGCATTGAGACGTTTGATTGTTTTTTGCATGATCATATTTTAAAGCTGACAGTGTTGTTCATGATAAAGCTCGCCTACACCATCCCTTATTTCAATTTCAACAGTTGATTCCACTCATATGCACGTTAAACTTCAGACTTAGCCTAAAAACAACAGTTCCCAAAGCATTTTCATAAAGAACAATTTAACTGAATCTCCAAGTTTATCCATGGAGATTGAGAGCCGTGTCCTGTTTATTTCTGAGCCAGACTAGTGATTGAGTGTGGTTGGTGTGTCCCATGTTAAATCCAGGCACACAGAGTGCCAGACAAAGGTGCCAACCACATAAAAGCCGATTACAATCCAGCAGCCAATCAGATGAAAGGTTAACACATTTTTGCTATCATGGAATTTCTTTTTTTTTTTTTTTTTTTTTTTGACCCTATTTTTGGTAAATTGGGACCATTTCTATTTTGAGGATGCTAGAGTAGACCAACATAGTAAGAAGTAATATGACATACTGGCTCAATAGCAGCTCAATTATTTCTAATTGTCATTCTTAATCTTTAATCAGTGGGTTCTCAGGGCTAATAACAAAGTTACAAGGCACAAAGATTTACTTTGCATGCATAAAAACTAATTTGCAAAGCTTTGCACAAAAGCTTTTAGATTATGGAAACTAGGTTGTCATTGGGAAGTAGATTTTACAGCTGGCCCATTAACATTTTAAGAAATGGCACAATTTGTGTACACAACTGATGGCATCCATTCTGGACAGAAACTGTACGTTAAAGCTGATAAGACTTTCATCATCATTTTTTTCATCAAATCTGTAAAACCTCAGTCATAAGTATCACAAACCCAAAAGTCTTTCTGTGATTACGCACCTTAATCTCTTCCCTCACGGTGAACAGTTTTGAAGTTTACTCCACCACAGTCAAACCCATGTGTTTACATAGCTGGTAGGTAACTCTGACATTTCTAGAAATTTGTCCCGGCGTTACATTGTGGGTAGTGTAGCTCCATGCAGCCACAGTAGCAGCAGCAAAAAATATCGACCGAGCGAAACCCAGCAGGTTCTCTCTGTGTGAAGCTACACTTCCCAATGTAACGCCATGACCAATTTCCAGAAATGCCCAAGTTATCTGCTGCTGATGTTTGTAAACACACAGTCTTGTTAATGGTGGAGTAAACTTTGAAGTTTTTTACCGTGGGGGATTACGGTGCATAATCACAGAAAGACTTATGGATTCATGATACTTGGAATTGGTGACAAAAGTCTTATGTAGCTTTAAGGATGTCTTAGCTCATGAAATATCCAAGAGCAAGGTCATTTTTGTATTTGTAGATCAGTTTGTGTGCACATGAAACGGTAAAAAATTGAAAAAAACAAATTGTCCTCTATGTGTCTCTCACCTCTTGGCAGTGTGTGCATTTGAGTGCAATCTTAAGTTGTAAAACAATACAATAAAATTGAAGCCACATTTAGCCTCAGTGGTTCTCTTCACATCTTGGCAAGAGTCATTGGACTTTCTCAGCTCCACCAACTTTGTTTTGTGATAACCTAGAGGCATGAAACCCCTGCTGTCAGCCTCAAATATTCGCTCCATCTCTGAATATGGGTCCAAGGCACATCAAATCAAGATCAAAGACTGAATAAAAAGCTACAAAATTTCTGTAATGAAAGATCATATCTCTAAATGTCCCGTGCCAAATCTTGAAGACTGTACTTCAGAGGCTGATTAATGAGGAGATGAATAACTAAAAGTACAGCGCACCAACCCTTCTCGCAGTTCAACTTGAAAGCAAGTTTAAAAAAAAAAAAAAAAAAAGGATGGTTTCCAATTTTATTAAACTAGAGCAAATAGACAAAAGACGCATTATCAGACATGTTACCTTTTTCAAAGATCTCCTTCAGCACTCCTCTCTTGATCAGTTCATCTCTGCTCTGTCGCATTGACATCTTCCTCTCCAAAGCTGAAGAGATAAAAAACATTATTGCAGTTATTCGCCATATCTTTCATATCTTAAGGTATTATTAGAACAACATTTCTTGATCAACTTGTTCAGTAAATCTGGATTTTACACACACACACACACACACACACACACACACACACACACACTGAGCAGATCTGTGATGAGAATAGAAGGTCTCCAGGCAAAATGGTTCAGTTATCATAAGCCATTGGTTTTAAAGGATTTTGTAGATTTTTTCTCTTGATATCGACAGTACCAAGACATCAGTGGAGAGCACAAGTGATAATGCTGCATATAAAATAAGATCCTCACATCCTTCACTTTCCTTTTTTATTTAATTCATCTCATTTTTTGTTTTTTGGCTTTCATTTCTTTTCTTGAGCTGATAATGAATTTCCGTCCAAGATTAATCAACATTTAGTTTACCTTTTTGGATAACTTTCATAAAACAGCACCCTCTCAATGGTGCATTTGGTCAAAAAGCTGTAAATATGTTTGTAAATAGGAGTTATATTACATTTTTATATATTATATTCAACTGGAGCAAACGAGAGGAGGGTTAATAGTACCTTTGATTTTGTTGAAAAGATACTATTCTGCTAAACCGTGACAGTTAATTTAAACGGCTAAATAATCCTTTTTACAAATGAGATGGTGCATGAATGGTGTTCAGAAAAGACACATTCCAAAAACCCTTCTCATGCTAATGCATTATGCACAAGATGGCATGTCCCATAGCTACAGCTTGCTGCTATTTTTAGCCTTCAAAAGTTGAGGCGTTTAACATTTTCTATCAGAAGTCTGAACAAAGGCAGCAAAAAAAAAAAAAAAAATCGCGCTAGTAATTTCGAAATCTACCCCTGCATGGAAACCAATTAAGAATGTGAAATGAGGATCAGGCACAACCCTTGAGCATGCAGTGCAGGAACCTCCCTGCAGGCCTTTGTAGCTCCTGCTTAAGAAGGAGATCACAGATTGCCATGTGTGCTGCATGTATAACTCAAGAGCCCTGTCAGAAGGCAGTGTGTTCAATGCAAATTCACCCTGAGTACGGATTCATGACGATTGAGACTGCTTGACCTCTTTTTTCCTTGCGCTTAGTAACAGCGTAGTGAATTTAAAACCAACTGCTGAGAGTCCAAAATTAAAACACACATGACAACAGGCATGCAAATGTCAGATGGGCAGCCCTCTGAGGCAGGAATTGGGATACTCTGTGCTGTCAAATACCACACTAAAGTGAGTTATCAGCCAACATTTGAATCCTTCTAGACACCAGTTTTTTGATATCACTCAATTTTTGCATGTTTGCATAGAAGATATCGGCTTAAAGGCAAAAAAATTTGTTCAGAAGTTAAATTTTTTTTCTCCTCGAAATGAGAACATGACAAAAATATCACCAACATGCAACAAGAAACAGCTTGACTGGAGCCCTGGGAAGAGGAAAATTGAAGATACCGCATGAAATGAAAGAAAGCTGTGCTATTTGCAGATGCTAATGATGGCAGCTCCATCAAGAAGTGATTTTTCCCTCCCCCCCTGGAGGTAGCAAAGACAAAATTAGATCATGTCTATCACAGGATACAAATAGACTTATTAAAGACTTAACCCTGAATCAATTACTGAATTTTCTCATTGTGAATAAATGCAGTCAGTTGAGTAGATCGTTTCCAAAAAAGCACCCCACACAGCAAGAAGCAAAGGCGTTACACTTTTCACTCCTCCCTCCCTGGATATCGATGCTATTCTCAAACTGTTACAATTCACAGCTGTTCTGAGACTTGAGAAATAAATCGGGAAAAGTGTCTGCCATTTGAGCAACACCTGGATAACAGCAAATCTCATAATACTGTGAGAATGTGATCAACACAAGGAGTCTTGGCAGTCAGTTTTCATAAAACTCCCACAATCCTCTTTCAATGAGACAACAGTTTCTAGGCACTGTCTATGGGCTAAAATATATGCCATCAGAAACTGAATTTGAATCATTTATATTTGAATTGCTAAACTTGAATAATTGCATTCAAAAACTGAATCTGAATATTATAATTTGAAATTGTATTTATTAGTTTGGAACTGAAGTCCAATAATCTTGAACCTGAATGTAAGATTATGAAATTTAATTCAGTCTCTCTGAATCTATAACTGATCCTCACTGAAAATTCAACTATATATTTTTACATTCAGTTCTCACAATTTGTTATACTATATAGAGTTGAATTTTCAGTGAGGATCAAATATACATTCAAATTAAAAAATTTGAATTATATGATTCAAATTCAGTTTTTAATGTAATTATTCAAAATTCACATCTAAATTATTCAAATTCAGTTTCTGGTGGCACATATTTCAGCTCATAACAGTCTGGCTACATTTTAACAATATTTGTATTTTTTACGTTACAGTTTTTCAGTGTTCTTGCTACTCTACATAACCTATTTTTCTTACACCTAAAATCCTTCAAGGGCAAATCCTCAACTATACTAAGTCAACATTAAGTCTGCTCTAATTTTAACACTACTGCAACAGATCAGTATTTCATTTGACAGATGTAACATCAATCAAAACAGAAAATGTCTCTGTAAATATCAGCGATGACTCTTTTCCAGTTTCGGGGAAGCCCAGAGCTAATAGGTCGATGCTAGACTATCTGGACTGTAATATGTTGAGGGATTAAACTGCCGTTTCATCCAAAATGAAAAGTAATTACTCTACGGTTTTGACATAACTGCCAGCTACGGGATGTCCACCGTTATGCAATACCATTAACTCAAAACCCTTAACAAGGATATGTCTTTGGATTTGACAGACAGCGTGTGCTTAATAAAACAAAAGAACAAACGATTGGGAATATTAACGTGGACACAGTCTGTGCACCAGCCAAGTATTAAACCGGTTAAAACACTGTCTGGGTTTGCATAAAACAGCAATTCATTTAAAATTTAATGAGCAGATTAATCTGTGTGCAGAGGAATTCATGTTCATTTCATCAGGACAGTGCCAAAATATTCATTCAGAGTCAGTCACACCAACTATACATGTCTCCGAGTTTGACCAGCTAATAATCAGCAGACATCGTGCAACAACATCACTTCAGAGCTGGCAATATCACTGCTGTCCACAAAGTTGGAATAAAACATTTTTACATTTTCTTATGGAATGATTATGACAATGGGATTTATTCTTGATAAAGTGTAACTGGGATTTGATATATAATCATTACACCTGGTAAAAAACTGATTACTGATGTAAATAAATTGGAATAAAAAGAGGAATGTGTCTGAAAATAAAAGGATTCCAACATTATGGGTATTCGTCTAGTTACAAAAAATTTAATTGATTTTTTTTTCCCAGTGTTCTTGTCAATTTTAATCCATTTCTGATTACATGAAGGACAGATGAAAACATGATTAAAAAATACACTTTTATTCACCCTTTAAAGCACATTCATAGAAATGAATCCAAATAAACAATCAGTGTCTTATTGGAGAACATAACAATGTATTACTTTTGTGAAACTGTTCACAATTTTTTGCTGTTACGTAGAAAATCAAGGTCAATGAAGTATCCATATTTGGTTCACACACACATATACAAGAAAAATACATATGTTAAATATAAAAATGCTTTATGGATGTCTGAAGTGAACTACGGTGTATTTTTCTCTTTATTAAAAAGCAGTGAACTGAATATCTTGAAATCAAGGTAGTTTATATCCAAATAAATAAAGCTGAAACACTGATCATCAGTCTCCAAGTAATGAATGTGGTTCCAAACATCAAAGTGGGTCTTGGAAGGTATCATTTTTTTCTCTGCATCAGTATTTCCAGTTCAGTACCGATTTACACTGTTACTGTTTATACAGTAGTATAAAGTAGGGGTGGGTGACATTGCAAAAATCATTCATTCATTTTCCTAACCCGCTTAATCCTCATTAGTGTCACGGGGGTCGCATGGAGCCTATCCCAGCCACTGAAGGGTGAAGGCGGGGTACACCCTGGACATTTCGCCAGTTC
>JAPTGZ010000010.1:20385535-20399211 GCA_029814645.1 Fowleria isostigma | reverse complement strand
AGACAGCAGTAATCTTCTAGCACCATCTGGTATCGCATCAAACACAATTGAGTATTCTCTGGCAGTAACAGGTATACTATAGACTGAAAGAAACTCCTCATATGTAAATAATGGACCACTGTCCCTTAAAAGTTGACTAATTAAAAAAATACCGTTATCAGCCCAAGTCTTAATATACAGGGACTTTTTTGAATTTAATATATTGATCGTTCCAAATACCAGGTCAGACTCTGACTCACGTCTATGAGCCTGTGCCAGGTCATTGTATTTAAAGGGCCAGTGCTCAAAACCATCCGTTTCATTTCATGCCATAAGTGGACTTGAAGATGGACCTGTAGGGTTGAATCAATGACGAATTCAGACCCAAAATTAGCATTAACAGTTTATGTGGAGTACCACCCTTTTCTACGGTCAGTTGCCATAATATCCACCGGAGAAGCCCACCCCGTCTGCAGACCGATACTTCGCCTTTTTGTCCTCCGTCGGCTCATGTAGGGGGAAAAAATGGCGGCGCCCAGCTGCGGGACCGTGCTATAATTATGTATATTAAGACGAGTTTATCTGGGTTAAATGTAATCGATCAAATTGCTTTTTGGCCGATTGGGCACTATTATTACTAGATTAATAAATAATTAGATTGATTGTTGGAAAGAAAACTAAGAAATTCTATACACTGTATCTTTAAAAACAAAGAGAGAGAAGTCGGAAGATGGCCGTGTCTTCCATATTCTGGGTTAATACGGCTTTATTTAGCTGCTATGTTGTTAGATAATAACTGCATTAATAGGTAAACTTATTTTTGACCGCAAAGTCAAAATGAGCCAGACGTTATCAGACTACGGTGAGTGTTTTTCACTCCGATAAACACGACGTACATCGATACAAAGAGGTGCTTATGATAACAGGTGGCTAACGTTAACTGCTACAATAGTGGACACTAGTGCCTGTCTGTGTCTGTAGGTTTACAGTGTGAACCTTTGTTTCCTCAGGTCACCTCCCCCTGTCCTCCCTTCGTCTTGTCGTCCCCCCTCTGCAGCTGGTGTCTGCGGTTCTGTGGGACATCGTGCAGCAGGGGGCCGTCATGTACTACGGGCTGCTGGACGACTTCGTCTCCACAGTGTTAGACTCGGTCCCAGCGCTGCTCACTTACTCAGAGAGAGTCCAACTAGTTATTGGCTTACGAGCAAGGGTAGGATGTTAAGGATGCTACAGACCCTCACCCTCTTCCACCAATAGACACATGGTACAGTCCAGTGTTTACATGATCATAACAGGCTAATATGAACCTCTATCTGCCTGGAGTTGACCTCTGCCGAAGGACACTTCTGTTATATATGACTTTATACTATAAAATGTAATCCACACAGGAATAGGAAAAGTAGATTTCACATATATCTGAGATAATTATAATTGTAGTCACAAAAAATAACAATAATCTGGACACTATGTGTTATAAGATGATAAGGATCTCAGTGAATGGATGATATTCAGATTTACAAAAACTTTATTTATTCCCAGGGGGCAATTTAAGGTACATATGAGCAGCATGACTTGAAAAAGGACAGTATTTATAAAACAGCACTTATTAAAAAGATCAAAATAGGAAAAAAAACAAACAAAAAAAACCCACCAATATATACACATTATGACAGTGCAAACAGGGCTGTGTAAACAAAATCAAGGCGCTTAATGTAAAAGATTGTAATTGTAAATAATATGTACTTAGTGCTGACAGTGAAGAGTATAACTGGGTGGGCAGGGGTTATAAGTTTGCTGAGGCTGCAATGTTTGATAAATTAGTAGTATTAAATAAAACAGCAGAAGACATTTTGCATGCCAGACTTTGTAGAAAGAATAGACTTAAGGTGCATATTGACTTTTATTTTTTTTTTTTAAATTGGGAGTGCATGATATGAATGAATGAATCTGCTGCTTAACAGAAGAAATGCAGCTCCAAAACATATGGCAAGTAGTGATGCTGATATTTGAAATGCCATTTTTGTTACTCTGTTCTTATAGTATGTTATTAGTTATCCTCCACTTAAAGAAATCTTCAGTATAATAAAAAACCTATACTTTTTCCCACTCCTTTTTGAATATGCGATTTGATTGTAGCATGTAATGCTACTTTCATATTAAAAAAACAAAACAGTTTGTTCTAAATTTACTCACTATTTTTAGGTGTTTCCACCCACTAACTTATCTTTGAATGCACAAAATTTCGAACCTACAAATTTTTTTTAAAGCTAAATATCTGCCCTTGCCATCAGTAAAAATAAATGCTATGTACTGATATTAGCCAACTGGTACCTCATTGCATCCCCATTTAAGCTGCTACTTGTGTCTTTGCTTAGTCAAATCCCTCCTTATCCTTCTATTAATAACAACAATAATAATAATAATAATAATAAGGGATTACATTCCTATAACACTTTTGAAGGTACCCATTTACATTATTAATTTATTAATACTAACCATCTCATTTTAAGTTATGCAAACAACTCAGGGAAAAAAAAGTATTTAATCAAGTTTATAATTTGTTTTATGCCAAGTCTTACATCCAAGCCTGAAGTTTTGGATATAAATGCAACCAATGCTCTGCACAAAGATGCAGAGCATGGGTGTACAATAGATATTAAGAAGCATCATTCCTGCGTCTAAAACTCTATTAATTTTCGTAATCAGGAATTAAAAATCCGTCACTTGAACTTAAAATTTATAAGAAAAAAATCATCCCACATAAAAGTATGCAGAAGGCTGTGCAGTTCCTCTTAACCATTTGTTTCCTCTACAAGTAGTTAAATAAAAGCATATAAACCCCCTGATATGTCAACAGGTGGTGCTAGAGATGTGCCGCAGTGATGATTTCTCCGGTACACAGGCCATCCAGCCTCATTTGAGCAGGATAAATACCTACATTATGAAACAGGATAAAGAGGTCAGTATCTTGTTCAGTCTCAATCCACCATACCTGAAAAAGTGAAATTACTAATGTGCCTTGCATGTGTGGTTTGGTTTTAAAGGCTCCCAGTTCTGAGGTGAAAGCATCAGTGACAAACTTCTTGATGCTTGTTAACACTCTTGTGGGTGACCCGTGCCAGAGGGAGGTGTTTTATCAGGTGACTTTTTTGGTTAAAGCTGTTTGAACATTACTAGTGTAAGCAGATTATGCTACATTGAAATGTGAGATGTTAAAACAGTGTAAGTTGAAAGTAACCCAGCTCATTTTGTTATATTCAGTTTGATTAAATGCTAGATGGTTCTGTCTTTTGTTTGAGTGTTTGGGCAGCAGATGGTAACAGTGAAGGACTTTGCTTTATTTTCTGTAGAAAATCTTCCCAACTGTGTTTGGCCTCAAATACGACTCAGCTCTTCAGGCTCTAATGAGAAAATTCCTCCTCACTCTACAGAAGCTGCTGCCTGTTCCAAACCTTGAACAAGTGTGTACATAATAAATAGTTACATACACGCATACACAGTACAAATATAAAAATGCAGATAAATTACAACTGTTGTTGAAAATGCTCTGATTTAATGCTTTAGGTGTTAGTATGTTAATATGGCATTAATTAGCCTCATAAAATGTTCATAATATTCTATCCTGCTTATTCTATACAAACACTTGATTTTAACTGGTTTTCCTCCTCTAGACTTCCCTTTGGCTGAGTCTCTCCCCTACGATCTTGAAAGAGTGTGCAGAGCTCATGAATCAGCCTGAGCCTCTGAATAAACTCATTCAGCATCACAGTCATCATGGCCATGAGGTTGCACAAGGTTGGAATATTGACTAAATTACTGATCATTTGATTTATCATATTTGATATATACATTACTTAGTTCAAAGAAAAGTCCTCACCTGGATTTAAGTTATATCGTTATATTGGTTTAGTCACAGGAAAATAGTTGAGAGGTTTCTGTTGGCTAATTACTACAGTGATTAAAAAACCATCAGTTTATAAGAGAACGTAAAGAGTGGACTGTCATTCAATAGAACAAGGTCGTGTGGTCTGATGAGTCCACATCGACCGTGTTCCAGAGTGATGGATGCATCAAGGTGAGAAGAAAGACAGATGAAGTGATTACCCATCAGGCCTACTGCCTACAGTACAAATCTGTGGAGACAATTATGACCTGGGGTTAGCTCAGTTGGAGGTCCAGGCTCAGTAATGTCCATAAAATCAGGTCAAGTGAACCTGAATATACTGAATGACCAGGTCTGTACATCGGTGGAATTTTTTTTCTTCCCTAATGACAAACACATAACAATACTGGGATTCATCAGGATAAAATTGTTAAAAAGTGGATGAGGGAATAAGAAACATCGTTTTCATACATGGATTGGTCACCATAAAGTCCAGACCCGAACCCCATTGAGCATCTTTGTGGTGTAGTGGAGAAAACTTTACACAGTATTCCAAGTCTTCAAACATAAAAGCAAGATCTAGGCAGAAATTAATGCAACTCTGAATAAACATGACATTTATTGTGGCATTGCGTATCATGAACAATCCCACAGTGAATGTGTCCCATACTCAAAGCTAAAGATGGCCCATTGAAATAGTGTTTGTGTGACTTTTTTTAGAAGGACAGTGTATTTTTTTTTACCACTTTCTTTCTGTTGCAAAACATTTCTAACTTTTGATTGTGTTTTTTTCTCCTAGTTTCTCCCTGTGTCGACGATTGCATCATTTCCAGCCTGTCCTATGAACCACAGAGCATAGAAACCGATGAAGACTCAGTCAAGTATGGATCCATGTGTGTTGCATCAGACTGCCATACGGAAAACTCACTTACCATGAAGTCTGAAAACGATGAAGAGAAATACTCTGTGACCGATCCAGAAATGACAAAGAATACACAAAGAAATGGGCAACAGAAAGTTGAGGATTTGACAGAAGATCAAGGAGCTTCTATTGAAGTTATACTTCCTTTTGATGAAAGTGAGTCTAACGATGAAGATATTGACAAAGAATGTTGTTATCGTTCACAACCTGGTGGTAGGACATCATCAAAATCCTTCAAGTGTTTTGTATGTGGGCAGATTTTTGGTTCCCTAAGAAAACTAAAGAGGCACAGTGTCAATCAAAGTGGGTGCTCATCAAGTTCTGTTAGCCAGAATACTTTTTGCGAGAGGATAAACTTGCATCCAAAAGCAAAGACTAATAATACTGGAATTACTGCCTCTAGAAGTGACAATGAGCTTCTATCACTGGCAACAGATAACCTGTCAAAACAGAGGAGTCTTCCAAGCTTGGAGAAGTCTCATGATGACTACAGACTCGTATGCCGTGACTGTGGCCAAGTTTTCACTTACCCAAAGAATTTTGACAAGCACCAGAAGGTTTGTGCAGAAAGTAGTAAACAAGAGAGGCAGACAGAGCCACGGTGTTCCACAAACTTATCTCATCTTGCCAAACCAGGCCCAGGTGACAAGACTACAGCATCTGAAACTGGGCCTTCAGGTGCACTCCAGGAATCAATATCTTCTGACTCATCAGAAGAACACATGTGTAAAAGAAGCAGCCGTGTCAAGGCCTGCTCTATTTGTGGGACATTTTTTACCTGTTCCACAGACTTGACCAAGCACATGAGGTGTCACACTGAACAGAGTCCGTACCTTTGTCTTTATTGTGGAAAAGAGTTTGACAGCTTTGAAGACTGCGATACCCATCAGGAAGGTACATGTAGGGTTTCAAATGCACATTTACTTGCTCAGGAGCCATCCTTCAACAGCAAGATGAAAAAAACCCAAAAAAATACAGTTGTTTCTAGTGGTGAAACTGTCCCAACAACCTCAGACGCTGCCGCCAACTTGCAGGCTCTTCAGATGTGTAAATTGCCAATGACATGTCAGGAGTGTGGTCAAGGATTTACTTACTACAAGAGTTTTGAGAAGCACCAGAGCAAATGTTTCAAAAGGCCTCCTCGGAGAATAAAGCAGAAAGCAAATCACTTTGTTATCAAGGCTTGTAATGCCCCATCAGCTGAAAATGCCGGTGAAACTCCTGCTGAAATAGGTTCTGATACCAGAGAAAGTGAAACTGTTAAATCTCTTACTGGTGGAAACTTTGAAGATAGCACTCAGAATAAATATCCAGCCATGAAGTGCCCCTTATGTGAGAAGAACTTTTCAAAAATGGTCCTCATGAAGCGACACTATTCTAAGTCACATCAAGTTAGAGGTCCATACCCATGTCCCGTATGTAAGGTCAGCTTTGTGAGGTTGTGTGAACTGGTACGACATCAACACAAAAAGACATTATACCAGTGTTCTGCATGTAAGAGATGTTACACGAAGCCAGGGTTACTGACTGATCACGAAAAGGTTCACACAGCTAATGTAACACCACGAGTTTGCGAAACATGTGGGAAAAGCTTCATGTCTCTCAACCATCTGATTCAGCACCAGAGCACGCATAAAGAACGACAGCCATGTGTCTGTTCCTACTGCGGGAAACATTTCAGCACAAAAAACTGCCTGAGTGCGCATATGGTGAGGCACACAGGTGGTTACCCGTGTCCGGTATGCGGGAAGAAATTCTTTCAGAAAACATACCTTAAATGGCATCTGTATAAGCACACAGGGCAAGAGCCATACCTGTGTGATACATGTGGGAAAGGCTGGCCCAGCGTAGCCCAGCTCAAGATTCACATGATCCAACATACAGAGGAAAGGCCGTTCAAGTGCGAGGAATGCGGCGCATGTTACAAGAGGCAATCGCATCTTATGGCTCACCGCAGATCCAAGCATATCAGGGCCCGACCGTTTATGTGTGAAGTCTGCAGCAAAACCTTCAGATTAAACGGCGAGTTGAAAAAACACATGATGGTCCACACGGGTGAACGGCCGTACACGTGTCCCAGATGTGGCAAAACCTTTACAAGAAAGACACGCCTCAGGGAACACAGAGAAAAGGCATGTCTATAAACATCTGTCAAACAATGTATGCATGTCTGTGATTACTGAAGTGTCAAAGTGTAGCCTTCAGTCTGATATTGTGAATAATTTTTACTCGCTGAGAATAAAATATCACTTTCCATCTGAGGTTGTACTTTAATTAAATGATGAATAGAATAGAATAGAATAGAATAGAATAGAATAGAATAGAATAGAATAGAATAGAATAGTCTATTGTCATTGTGCTACTCCAGTCAATTCAATACTGTATTGTATAAAAAAATACAATGACATTGAAGTTCAAGCATCTTCAGGTAAACAGGGTCTTAAAAAAAAGTCTTTAAAGTCTTGAATTTACAAATCTGCATTTAATACCTTAAAAAAGCCTTCATTAAATTTGATCTGGTAGGTCTTAAGTTATATTGCCATAAATTGGCTCACTGGATTGTGTTTAAATGTGAAATGTGAAATATCCAAGATGCAAAGAAAGCAACTCTAGTCTACTAAGTTCAACCTGACCATTTATATTGAAATTAGGAACCAATTATTACTAACTTTGCAGCCCAGGAGTAAATAAATAAATTTTATTAAGTTCTAGGAGTCATGAATTTTTGCCAGGCTGTTAAATGGGCATTAAATTCTATTCTAAATAGTCTTGAAAAGGTCTTAAGTTTAACTTTGAAACCTGCAGGAACCCTGCAGACAGCAATGCAATACAAAAGCAAAATTAAAGTGCAACTCCATTGTGCAAAAAAAGAAAAAAGCATCAGACATAGGACTACGAATGTAATAGTGCAAAAGTTCAGATAAAGTTCAAGTGGAAGTTCAAGTGGGTGGGAGGGCTGTGATTATGGAATATGGAAAGAGTCCGGTTGGTGAGGGTGCTGCAGCAATGCAAGTCCAGTTCACAGACACAGTTGTGTAAAAAATTAGATCTTCAAAAGTCATCAAAAACAATGGTTATGCAATCAAGTACTAACACCTGTGTGTATCGTGACTAAAACAGACAGAAAAGAAAACATGGAATGCTTAAAAGCACTGTTTTTGTCAGTACAATGTCATAGATATTGAAGAACTTATGTGATTTTGGTTATTGTCAAGAAAACCATGGAAAATGGACCGATATCAGCTCTGAAATTAAACTCTTTTGAGGTATTTTTTGTTATTATCATTATATTTGTCCAAACAAAAGTACCTTTAGTTGTACCAGACATTAAAATGAACAAGAGAAATTGAAGAAAACATAGGGTGGTCTAATATTTTTTTCCATGATTGTATGTAGTTACATGGGAGATGAGTGTGTGTGTGTGTGTGGTGGTGGTGGTGGTGGTGGTGGTGGTGGTGGTGGTGGTGGTGGTGTGTGTGTGTGTGTGGGGGGGGGGTATTCACTCAAAAGCCTTACTGCATTTGGTACAGGTTGTGACTCAGTTGACTGATTCTGTATCTATAGAACAGGTGACGTATGATGCAAGACCTAAAACAAGGCTGTATGTTTCCACTCCCATGAGGCAGAATTTAAAAACAAAGAAATATTACTGCATCCTGTTGTTAAAAATAGCCCAAACACTCATATGTGCTCATAGACTTAAATAATCTAGTTTTTTTTTGTTGACTTTCACCACTACTACAGCATAAAGTGCACATTTAACCTTGTACAGGCGTGTGTTGCATAAACGCTTCACTCCACCAGAGTGCAGTGGTGATCCATGGAACCATGCCTCGATTTCATCAATCAAACTACAAGTTGATTCATTCTTAACATCATACAGTACACCACCTCCCATTAAAAAGAACAAGGCAACACGTTTTCATTGATATCCAGCAGTCAAATAAAAATGACAATGAAATAGTGGTTGTCATTTTTTTATGTTCAACTATTATCTAGGTTTTAAAGGATAAGCTACGATTGCCTTTGTTGCAAATCTAAAATACTATTTGTGTTGTTTTCTGCTGCACCCTTCCCCTGCAGTGCACACCCTCAGTTTGATGTTTTCCACTAAGTCTGCTAATTAGGAAACAGCATTGCAGCTGAGGTGATAGAGGGTGACAGACAGCAGCTTTCTGAGGAAAAATGAAAATTTCTCTGTGTAATAACTGTGCCTGAGGGGTGCAAGGACACTTGTTTTAGTCCTGTCTAATGAAAAGTCCAAACGCAGGAAAAAGGAGGTTGTTTTTTAAGAAAACACCACAGACAGGATTTTCTATAAAGGACAACATTTAAGGTGAAAAGGTACAACATTACAAAATTACATTAGTTGACAGCAGACAGGTAAAAAAGCCCAAAGAGAACAGATCAACATAATGAACAGCGGTCTCTGCAGCGCATTGGTAGGCAGACTGTGCTGCTCTTTTGGGATGTTCTGGCTGTCTGCATCCCCAGAGACACTTTGATTTTCTCTGACTAAAACCTCAATCTGTCCTTTGCTCTATAAATTGAGATCACAGTTATAGGAGTGGTCTATCCGCTGCAGTTTGACTTTAAGACCCCTCATTACTCGTAGGTGTTTTGGTAAGATTAATACCTCTCAGTCTGCAGAACAGGTACAGCCTCTGCATTATTTAACATGCACGAGTGAGGCATCTTACTGTTTTCAATGCACCCCTATGAAAAGTTAAACCAGTCAATGTTGCATAGAAAATTACTTTAATCCTTGTATGGTGTTTGGGTCTGTGAGATGTGTTTTCATTTATAACAGAAAAATGAGTAATTATTTTTTAATGATTTTTTCCCTCTCATATCTTGAATATAATGCATTTTATTTAAAAAAAAACCCAGAACAAACAAACAAAAAAACAGTAGCACATTAATTCCTAAATGTGATCTGGCAAAGATAAAAGGCAAATATTAAACATACAGTCATGGGAAAGATTATTTGACCATCAAAAGTCATCAAAAACAATGGTTATGCAATCAAATACTAAATCCTGTGTGTATCATGTGACTAAAACAGAAAAGAAAACATGGAATGTCTAAAAGTACTGTTTTTGTCAGTATAATGACATAGATATTGATGTAAGAACTGATATGATTTTGGTTATTATCAAGAAAATCATAGAAAATGGATAGATATCAGTTCTTAAATTAAACTACTATGAGCTATTTTTGTTGTTATCATTATATTTGTCCAAACAAATGTACCTTTAGTTGTACCAGGCATTAAAATGAACAAGAAATTGAAGAAAAAATAGGGTGGTCTAATATTTTTTTAAACAAATGAAAGTATATAGCACAAAGATTTCCTTACTATTATTATGTTTTAGTATTGTTTTTTTTTTTTTTGTACTGTCGTTATGCATGTACATTTTTTTTTTTACATTTAATCCTCTTGCTGCATTGACCAGTTGTTGGATCAATAAAGATTCATTTATTCTAATATAATATAATCTAACGCATAAAGACCCAAACAACCACTGGCAACCAACAGCATCTACTGGAGTATATATATGTATGACTAGATATTAGCTTGTAAATTAAACTCTTATGAGCTATTTTTGTTGTTATCATTATATTTGTCCAAATAAATGTACCATTAGTTGTACCAGGCATTAAAATGAACAAGAAATTGAAAAAAATATAAGGTGAATAAGATTTTTTTTAATTGTTTATATGTTTTCTTGTATATATATTGCTTGTAATTGGGATTTGTTGAGTATTTTAACAAAAAAATGTTTGATTATGTTGAATTAAAAACCCACAAATGCAGCAGGTCCATCACACCCACGAACACTGACTGAATAACATAAATATGAACACCACACAAGGGGTAATATGCAGAAATATTACACTAATGTACTGATATTTCACATTTTTATGTTTAGAAATGATATAATCATACAAAAAATAATTCATTCTTATGCATGACACACTACTGCACCTTTAGGTCATTCTTTTCAAGTCATTTGCGTTTATATCAATGCTTTCATTTCAATCTCGCTGTAAAAAATCTTTGCAAAACCTTGACCAATACGACATTATGTGATATGATTCCAAAATCAATTCTGCTTTGCACCTTTAATAATTGCTGGAGATAGAGGCAGAATAATGTCCCTCTGCATTAATCACTTAATTTACCAGAATTATTCTGCTTCTTCATTTATTCTGTAGGCTATGAGTCTGCCTTTACACACTTATGTAACTGTCTGAAAAGTGCAGACATAATTTGCCATAAGGATCTGTGAAGAGCACACACAGCCTATCCAGTGTTCATTTGAACAGCTCCAGAATTAGATTTTTCTAATATTACAACACTAGAAAATATAATACTCATAACACATCGACTTATAGCATAGAAACTTAATTGCTTATTGAAAGTATGACAATTAATTATCGAATCCCTCACATTTTTAAAACATCAAATTGTGTTTCTTCTTCCAAATAGGGAAATGCACACATATAAATCACGAGTGCCAAAATGTGTCCTGACATTTATCATTGGGAATAGGATACAGTTTAGAAGCTGCTGACTGGTGCAATGCAGCTTTGATTGAATTCACTCCCAGGTTTGCAGCAGTGTTGAAGAGGGTCTGACTCTCCAAAGTCTCTTACTCAGCAGATATGTTATAAAGAGCTGGTGCACTGTGTGAGCTGCATTGGTGACGCCAGCAACGAGTGCCACTTTGCTGTTTCCCCACATTAATCATATCAGCTTAAAGGATGTCGATCTGTGCTCTCCATCTCTTTGATCCTATCCAGTGAAGATATAATTCTCATTGTCGTATATATCTGGAATATCCTCGCCCATATTTGGACTCTACATACAGTGGCGCTGCTTTATATGTTCTCTTCTTCTGTAACAAAATTCATCACGTCACTACATTCAGTAAAGCCAATAGTAGAGTAACAGTGATTCAGCCTAAGCTCTCTCCTTCAGTGTAATTGGTTCTTGGCAAAGCTGCCTTCAGATTGCAGTGGTATCTTATCCCTCTTTGCCCAAAGTACCGCCACACTCACTATAAATATGACCCATAAGCACATCATCACGCTGCCTTCTTCAGCTTGGAAGGCTTTAAAAAGGTGTTATTTCTTCGCTGGCTTGTGGATAGCACATCACCACCAGAAGCTATTCCTACACTTCCAAGTAAAAGATGAAAAGGGGGGAGAGAAGAGAGAATGAGAGATTTGTGGGAAGGTGCAGCCTCTAACAGCTTGTTTTAAAAGACACCTGCCTGTCTTGTTCTTTTCGCTCTCTCCCTCCCGAGGTTGGCAGGTTTTCTGGCCAGGTGGCTCTCATGGTTGATTGAGTTTTTTATGCAGCAGGAGCATCCAGTAAGAGTCCCGGATTTAGCATTGCTATTTTTTCCTCTGATTTTCCCACTCATGTTTTATTCAGACCCAGGATGCTTCAGCACAAAAAGGCCTATGTGCAACCAAGTAGGGAAGATGGATGCTTGGCTGTTCTTTGAGATGCAGGGCTGTTAGTCTATCATAAGGTACGCCGGAATGTCAGCCATGTGCTATGTTTGTTCAGGAGGGATGCAGTTCGGAGAGAGAGAGAGAACGATGGGGAAAAGACAGAGTGCTGATCTAAATCTCTTGCCACTAATTATTACCACTTTATTAAACACGTTGGCTAACAGCCTCTAGTGTTGCTATCAGAGAGATTAAAACATTACAAATTCAACAGACTCCTCACTGGCTCTGACCCAGCTCAGTCAAGCTAAGAAGTGTGCACATCTTTCTAGGGAAGCTATGTTTCTCTGACATACTGCAAAACCTCAAGTAACCCAGACTTGGCATTAAGAGCTCTGCAGCAGGAATGTGTTCTGCCCCACCATTGAATTGGGTGTGTATTGATTGTTCTGTGTTAGGACACTGGTGCTTACTATACACAGGGATTGCAACACAGAGCACTGAACAGAGAGAATGAAGGAAGTGGTGGGTGGTGAATGAGTGGAGCTTAGCTTATTTTAGCTTAATATAGCTGTGACACAGAGCAAGCTTTGTTTGTCAATGTGTGCACCAGTGTGTGCAGAATCTAGCTGTATATCTTTTGCATCATGTGCTGATGGTTGTTTCCACGAGCAGTGCTTATTAACATCCCAATTTATACACGTGCATCCGTTGTGCAGGGAATGCAAAAATACATTAAACACACTGTATAATCTATCCACCACCAACTGCAATGCAGCCAAGTCCTTTTTGCATTCAGACCAGGTGTAATGGTGTGAGCTCCAGCCAGCGGCCACAAGCACACTGCACACATCATGCAGCTGTTTAACCCCAAACATCTGGACTGTAATTGCACCGTGATTATACCCCCATATGTCAGGGTTTAAGTGAGAAGACCATGTAAGGACAAGCTAACATGTGTGTCAAAATCTGCTGAAATGTGTTCGGAATTTTTTTTTGCTTCAAGTGTTGTCATGTCAGCAAATATCTCATTAAAAAGTGTTATTGAAGTTGTCGGATTCATTTGGGGAATCATGACGATATATTCTGGACGTGTCCTAAGATCAGACCTTTCTAGGATGATATATTCACCACTGTGATCGCAGTTTTTAACCAAACATTTTCTGAAGAATTAAAGTCAGCTATTTTAGGTGTAATCCTGGAAAGTCGAGGAAAATAACTGAAAATACCTTTTGCAAATTTTACTAACAGCAGCCATTAAATACATCACTGTCAAGTGGTTGAAACCTGAACCTCCCCCTCCTCCTCCCTACACACATACTGTTGTGGGAAAAATTATTAGACCATCAACAACAATGGTTATGCAATCAAGTACTAACTCCTGTGTGTATCATGTGACTAAAACAGAAAAGAAAACATGGAATGTCT
>JAPTGZ010000010.1:20363998-20379898 GCA_029814645.1 Fowleria isostigma | reverse complement strand
ACTTAAGGATGGTTAAATATAGAGAAAAATATATTTGGGAAGTGACACATATGTCACAGTGGGTCCTTATGGGTTAAGCTTAGTTGAGTAACTTACTGTCCTTTTAGCTTTTCAAATGTTTTTTTTTTTTTTTTCAGTTTTCATTGGAATCTAAGGCTGTTGATCTGAATAAACAACATGTTTTCCAAATTAAAAAGTAGAAATCACAGTACTTACAGACCTAAAGATACCATCAGTCTACAGGTCTTTTCCCTGACAATCACTGTTAATCTGTAGGTAATCCATAGAAGTGTCAAACCACGGGCTTCACATTCACACATTCACATACACAAACCACACTGTTACATCCATTCAGTTTTCTATTGTTTCAATAACCCTTAGTTTATCAGTTCACTATGGTCCTGTCTATCATTACTGTATGGTAAATGGTAAATGGTCTGTACTTATATAACGCTTTCCTGCACATTAATGGTACCCAAAGCACTTTACAATACAAGCCTCACATTCACCCATTCACACACACACACTCATACACCTGTGGGCGGCTTCTGCCATGGAAGGCACTGCCAGGCCTCACTCGGAGCAATTTAAGGTTCAGTGTCTTGCCCAAGGACACTTCGACATATGGACAGTCGGAGGCGGGATTCAAACTGTCGACCCTTCGATCATTGGACGACTCACTCTACCAACTGCGCCACAGCCGCTCTCAGTATGTTTGTTTTATGAGTCAGTCACACTTATCTGTAGGCATTTTTTTAAAGTAATATAGAAAATGAGTTAGTTGGTATGACTGAAAACCAAAATTACTACCTGCAGAAATGTATCATTTAGATTGTAGAAAAAAACAAAAAACAAAAAACAGTATCATGTTAGAAAATGAAGTTATTTTTGAAGATATTCTTCACTTTAAATACAGATATTTTCATGTTAGGACAAGCAGTGTTGGGAGGGTTACTTTTGAAATGTAATCCAAATACTTGGATTGCTTTCACATTTTCATGAATTTTAAAATCATATGAATGTAGAAAATCACACTGTGTTTACTATGCTGTCAACATTATTATTCTAGTGTGTTCTGTTTTACAGCTGGATGAATGTATTAGGTCTAAGCCTCATAAACACATATGAACACGTGCTGTACTAGTACAACCCAAAGGAGTTTATTGGTGTTTTGTCTGGTTATAGAAAAAGAGACAAAGAGTGGATTCAACACAGATGTGGTTCTGGTTCTCAGCTCCCTTATGCCAGTAGTGACATAGGAAATGGAATGGAAATACTTGGTAAACTGAATTTGTGAAATTACAGAAAATAATGTTAAGTAATTAATTGATTTTTTTTTTAATGTATCTGTATTCTGATTATTATGTATTAATGGAATACAGCTCCCCATATCTTGTATTCTAAATGCTTCATCTCACTACATGTATTCTGTTACTCGCTAACACTAACAAGATATTTTTGTCCTGTAACATCATCACATTTTAGCATTCATACATTCATTCATTCATTCACATGGTGCTGGAGCCTATCTTAACTACCAAAAGGTGAGTTTTACCATTTGCTGTTATAAACAGAATATATTTTAATGTCATTGTGTAATGGTTATAGGGGTAGAGTTTACCCTCTTCAGTGCAAAAGAATAAATAAAATAAAGAAGAGCAATAAATAGACATCTGATAAAATCAAAACATCCTATAAAATTAGCAGTCATTAAAACATTCATTAAAATCCACAGTTCAGAAACATTGCACACATGTACTGAAAATACAATAATGTTTGATATTATAGCATATACTGTCCATTTGTACATGAAATACTTCATAACAGGATAAATGTAGTCGTACAGTAGTAGTGTTAACAGTAGATGTTATTGTTATAATATAGTAACTTAGTATGATGTAAATATGGGGAAATATATATTGTATATCTCTTTAAAAATGTGGAAAGCATGTCCTTACCAGAAAGCCTTCATATATATATTTTTTTTTTTATCTTGCATTACGGGAATACATTTCTGTAATTACCTTACACTCTGCAGGACATTTTCTATCAAATCAGCCACTGCACTGGCCAACATCCAAACACAGCAGCCTTCTCATATCACATATTTGCTGAATGGGTGATGGGTGTGACTGCTGGAACACAGATGCTGGGCTACTGCTCTAAACTTCCCGCAGTGTGTCCTGGATGTTTATGTTTTCTAGAGGTGTTGAGGCAAACGTATAGAGCTACTGCATAGATCTAATGATGCAATTCCAGTTGGAGCAACGCAAAAATGTGACACAAATCACAAATCTTCCAAGTGAATATGTCTGTGCAAATCCAGCTCCAGGTGAATACGATGAATGAGATGATCATGGATGTTAAAAGAAAGTCTTTTAGATACTTAAATAAATGCCATGAATACAAAGAAGTGTTTTTGTCGGAACAGACTGTTGGGTGAAGTGTGTATCGTAATAACACTGTAGTGCACAGGATCTGTAGACACAGTCAGCACAAAATGCCAAGTCACCATGGTAACAGAGGATGCAACACGCTTTGTAAAGGCTGATTGAGGCAGAAGACTATTCACAACGAGCCTCATAGCGGGAATCATTGACAACACTTTCAAATACGGTTATTAAATATCTGCAAAAAGCCAAACAAACCGGATATCCCATGCGATTTTTTTTTTTTTTTGGTGCACAACTCCTGCCAAAGCTGGGGGGTACTGCAGGTCACGTTGAAGCGTCTTCTTATTATGTAACTGCAATGAATTACAGTGGTAGCAATTACAAGCGCTGACGAAATCCCAATTTACACACTGAGCCTGATTTTGCGCTCATGTGTGAAGATGTTGTGGTTTAATTCCAGAACTGCCTCGGTGCTTTTGCGCCAAATAAGACATTCATCACCAGCGTCAGTCTACAAAGTTGCATAACATTTTTAGTCACATTTCCACTATTTTCACAAGAATAGATCCACTGATATTAAAAAGAAATTAGACGGACAAACCTGACGTCAAAATGGAAATAGAATACACATATAGTGATTTTTTTTTTAGAAATTTTAATTGATGTTGTTATCTTCAAAACCCCTCCCCAGTCCACCCACATAAACGACATCTGGCAAAACATCAACTCCGACCATCCGAGGGCAGGATGGATGCGCCTACCTGTCCGCAGGTTGAAGGAGAGCCGGGCTTCTACCAGATATGGGGTGTCGCTTTTGGAGCGAAGTCTCCGGATCGGTCTTCGGTCTGTGCTGTTGTCTGGAGTGGTCGCCATCAATTTGAACCAGTGTCCAGTGATGACTGCTGGCCGACTGGGGCAGACGCACAAGCACGGCCACTCACTCTGGGAGGTGGCTATTGATGATGAGGATGAGGAGGAGGAGGAGGAGGAGGAGGAGGAGGAGGAGGAGGAGGGAGTTTACACACACCATGAGAGACAGAGAGAGAGAGAGAGTGAGAGAGAGAGAGAGAGAGAGAGAGAGAGGAAGAGGAGGAGGAGGGAGAGGGTGAGGAGGAAGAGGAGGGGGGGAGACGTCGGTGGAACTTGGCATGATGTATGAATGAAGAAATGGCATCATATGGTACTCTAATTCAGGAAACACGTGTATGAGGGCCAAGTTCACATTTAGACCAGATCTGTATATCACTGTACATGCTTAGACACAACACTTATTACATAGGGGACATCTGCTGAATTGAGCCTCTTAATCACGCAGGGAAATAAAATAGAATAAAAATAAAATAAAACGACAAAATGAGATAAAGTAAAATTAAATTACCACTGTATTAATATGAAGACCTCTTCTTGTTACGGGTGGGTGGGTAATTTACCAGTGCTCTAATGTTAATGTTAGATGTGTGATGAAATATTATGTTTGGAAAAAGAAAATAAAAAACGCAAGTCATTAAAAAAAACAAACAAACATGTGACACCAAATTGTGTATCTCAGGGTAATAAGAACTGTTTTTAATATTTGAGCGTAAATCAGGAAACATGTGTACAAGGGCAGAGTATGTATTACCAAGACCAGATCTGTATATCACTGTACATGCTTAGGCCACACAACATTTATTACGTAGGGAGACATCAGCTGAATTGAGCCTCTTAATCACACAGTAAAATAAAATAAAATAAAATAAAATAAAATAAAATAAAATACCACTATATTGATATGAAGACCCCTTCTTGTTACGTGGGTGGGTGGGTAATTTACCAATGCTTTAATGTTAATATTAGATGTGTGATGAAATGTTATGTTTGGAAAAAGAAAATAAAAAATGCAATTCATAAAAAAAAACCTATAAAATAAAATAAAAACATCTGACACTGAATTGTGTATCTGTGGCTAATTAGGACTGTTTCTAATATTTCTGGGCTGAATTAATGTGATAAAATAATTGTTCATGTCATACAGCTTTAGAAACATCAGCTGTCACGTTTTGCTCATGAGCCAGGTTCAGGTAAAATGAGCTACAGAAACTGTAATGTCATTTTTATTTTTTATTTTTTTTTGTAAAAAAATAAAATTAACTTTTATCTAAACACACATAACACTGATAAGACAGCAAATTATAGCAAGGAAACACTAAACTAGAAGTGTTTGCCAAGGTAATAAATCAAGCCTTCAATTTAAAAAAAAAAATACACAGAAAAAGCAGATAATGTCAATTTGCCTGTTTTGATTATAGCTTTATCCTGTTTTGTTTCTATTTTACTTTATATAGGTAAGAAGCTTATCTAAATAGATAAAGACAATACAGTTTATAAACTGACCTTTTGGACCCTGGTCTCTATAGACCTCCATACTGCTACCTCCTTCTAACATATGAACTGAGTTATCATTGTACTGTATTGTTTTGTACTGTATTATAGTATATAGGACTACATATGTTGATTACCGGCTATTAATTTTAACACATTCACACGTCACTGTCCCATTCAAATTAACACGGTCTAAATAAATAGGGTTGAGTTGTCGTAAAACGTTAGAATATATCAAGTAGAAAATACCAGCAACTCAGAATGAATGACTCATCCAGAAGGACACGCTTACGCCACTTCACCACTAGATGGCACTCTAAAGCTACAGTATATTTTTACTACCTTCATGTTCATTTTGATTTTTTCCGAGCATGTTTTGCGACAGTGAGGAGCATTTACGGCTTCCCATGTTAATTGTAGTTGCAGAGGTAAACAAGCAGATACTACGTGGCTTTTAATCCTTAACCGGGAACATTATCAAGCGAGGTAAGACTGTGCAAGCTAATAAGACGAGTTTATCTAAAAACCGTGGTATTCGACGTATTTTCAGGGTGTTTTTAACAGTGTGTTCAAAGTTGGAGGGAGGTTCACTTTAGTTCCTGCTTGTCTGACAGAGTACGTCAAGATTTGCATGTTAGCTCCCTAGGATTAAAAGCAACATTTAAGTAACGTCACTTGTTTTTGTGCAACTCATAAGTCAAAGCTAGCTAACCTACATGTATTTTAAGACATTTACCTGCGAGGTGTAAAGTGAATGGCGAGCTAACTTAAAAAAAAAAAAAAAAAAAAAATCCGAACGGCTAACAAACATCTATAGCAATGACTGTAACTTAACTGTAAAAGAACATCATACAGACTGCCGTGAAGTTATTTATTCATTTATTTTTTCCATGCACTTTGACCAGTGTTGGCAGTAAAAGAACAGTTAGTTCACCTCCAAGCCCCCACTCAGAGCCACAAGTTAAGCTCCAGTAAGGGACTGTCGATAAATTGTCATGTTAATACAAAAACATGCAGGTCTTATTCCTTACAGCAGCCTGCTCATTTTAATCTTGCACTGCAGTATTTATGGAATTATTTATTAGGTTTTTATTATTATTTATGTTTTATACAGGACTACTTTTTTATGGTGTTGGTCCTGAGTACAAATTTAATTTCATCAACACATTCAAATGACAGATTGTTATGATTTTAGATTTTATCTTAGATGGGATTTAAAATTTTAGATCTTAATTTTAAGTTTGGTATGCTTGTAAATTGTTGTGTACCTTGTACAAGATCCCAAAAATGCCTTTTCATTTTGTATGCACTATTGGATGTGCAAACTTGATGATAAAATTTGATTTGATTTGATAAATTGAACCTCGAATCTATAATGTGTTAAACTGTTTTACATGAGGTACTGACAAGGAAATAATTGTAATAATATAAATTTAAAAAGAAATACTGTGAGAAATGTTATTTAATAGAGGATTTTCAGTAGTTTCTGTGTTATGTGGCTCACTTTAAATATATATCCATAGAACCCTTCTACTATACCTGGTGGGACTTCAAAAATAATATGAACAACAGTCAACAGCAAGAGATAAATACAGTTTTTTTGTCCTGTTTAAATAGTTTCACTATTTATACATAATGTTTATCAAATTGAAATAGAATTTTACAATTAGATAGTCACCTTTCTCATCACATGTGAAACATATCACTAACAAAACAATCACCTGTATATTATATTGAGGTGAAAAAAGAATGAAAAGAAACAATCACTATAGGCTGGTCATATTAGAGCAGCAAAGACATCTTCAGCAAATGTTAATGGAAACATTTGTGCACAATATTTTTCAGACTTAAAAATAGTCACATAAAACCAAGAAAGTGGTTTATAAGTATATGTTTTTTTTTTAAATGTGACTGGGTCATATCACATGCCAACTATTACAAGAACTGCAGTTATTTTATTTTGAAACATTTAAGTATCATGAATCACAAATTACATATTCAAAAGATGTACTACATGAGATCAGTTTCATTAATATGGCCAAGTTAGCTCAAACATATTAAAAAAAAATAATAAAAATTGTCATTTAAGTAGCAATTTGTGGACGGTCCCTAAAGGAAACCCTGTGGTTAAGAGCCAAGACTTCAAGTTGAGTGAATCTCCTGTTATTGCCAACACTGAATGAAAAAAGAGTAAGACACTGGTGGATCTAGACTGAATGTCATGAGAATATCCAACCGAAAGCTAACTTAAATGCAGTCCAGAGGCTAACTTTAACACTGTCTAAATATTTTAGGGAGCAGTCAGCCTGTAAAACCGGTTTTTAATTTGTTCAGGCCAGGGCTCGCCTTTCATTCTGCTTCATTCTGTAGTCTGTCCTCACCTTCTAAAATATGCCTGATGCCAGTGTATTCATTCTGAAATATGTTCTGTCCTTGTATTATCAAAGGTGAAATCTAGGTTACCTCAGCTGTGTAGCGAGTGCATACTCATATTACCAAGAGAATATTTTCACTGCATTGCACAACCAAAGTCTTGCAGCCATATCATTATGATATGGTGATAAATGCTATTAAAGTTTGAGCAATAATGACCTATTTGCACATTTTTGAATTCAAATACATGCTTATTTACATAAAACACTCTTATATATGTAGTGCAATAATACCATATTAAATGACTGTATTTATTCTTTCATGGTAGTTTAAATTAAATGCCCTCCTCTAGTGTTGTGCACTGTAACAACGAACATATTCAACATGTTGATCAATTCATATGAACTCTTTCCTCCATAAAGACATTTGACGACCCCCTCCTGTACCCTTATGAGTTTTGACACCTATGTTATTTCACTAAAGACGTGATTTGACCATTAGAACAAGTTCCGTTTTTTCAAATGTAACAGAAGCTGTAATAGGTGGAGGTGAACGCAGCCCATACAAGGCCAAACAATAGGATTAAATAATACATTTTCTTTATTTTTTCCTGTAGTTTTAAATTTTCTTTTTTTCTTTATTTAATATTTTTTTAAATTTGTTGTTTATTTTTTATTTTTTTAATTTATGAATTAATTAATAAATGTATTTTTAAAAATATTTTTTAATTAAATTTGTTTTGTTTTATTTATTTATTTATTAAGTAAAAAAACAAATAAAAAAAATAATTATAATAATACATTTTCACTGGCTTTTCTGGAAGTCTGCCAAAGTAGTGACAATTGTAGCCACCAGAAAAACAAAAAAATACACCAGAAAAACAAAATATTCCATAGTAACATATATATGGGTTGTTCATTGTAGGTCTCCAAGGGGGAAAGAGTTAATATTCTGCATATGTATCTATGCATGGGCTTTGTGTGGTTGGTTACTTGTTGTGTAGTTTATCAGATAATGCTTCTTAGTGTGTGCTCAATAAATGTTCACAACTTTGTGTAGAAAATAGTAAAGGTAAAAGGACATTTTGTCATGCGCAAATTGTTGCAAATTTATACCAACGATTGGTATAAAATATATATAAATCTCACTGTAAATAAGTAAATAATATATACATAAATATACTTAAATAGACCGATCTCTGTACACATCTATCCACACATTTATAGTTATTTATATTTATATTTTTTACATACTATTCCCAATCCATTGTTGTCCTTGTGTGGAGTTAAATGTTTTTGGGTATATCAGGTTTATGTTTAAGTGTGTTGTGTCGATGTTGAATCTCTACATCTTGAGCGAAGATAAACCGAAGCTAATTCCTTGTGTGTGTGTTCACATACTTGGCTAATAAAGCTGATTCTGGTAGAAAAAGGAAAAGGGAAAGTAATGTAAAAAGTTAACATAAGTATATATTCCTTTATGTTTCCTCTATGTCAAGGTGACAATGCTTCTCCAAAATCGAGCCATCATTGCGCTTGGTCTGCGCATGTGCTCTACCCATGTGTCAAAAGGACCTTTGATGGATGCAGCCAGACCCAGCTCAGGTACCGTCAAACCTCAGAGATGGTCTAACTTTGTTTTTATGCTTACTGATTTATTTCATTGACATATTATTTGTGAATCATCTCTCTGTAAATCCATACTATAGCCATTTAATCACACCATCTGATGTCTATGAAGTGGCCTCCAAGAACACAATGACTCAGGCCCAGTTTATACGACAACGCTCTCGGGTGAAAACGACAAAATATTTTTATCAGATGTGCCTTTTATTTTGATGGCAACTGGGTTATGGGGGGGGGTGAAAATGCATAAAAGGGAAACCACCTTCCCGAGTGGAAATCTTAAAAATGCTCCACTCTCTCGTCATCATCTAAAGGGTTGGAAACACAAAAGTGCATTTTGTCACTGCACAGAGGAGGGGTCTCAAACTCATGCAGCCCAATATGACCTGAAGTGGGCCAGATCATTAAAATAATAACATAATAATATGTAAATAATATCAATTCCAAAGTGTGTGTCTGACCTATGTTTTAGAGTGAAAAAGTAAAAATATATTATCAAAATGTTTACATATACAATCCTTTAAAAAAAATCTGAAAAACTGGAACGACCATGAACAAAATTAAATTCATTTAGAAAAAAAGTGCAATTTTAACTATTTATGCTATTATTTTTCCTCAGCTTTTCATTGTTTATTACATCTTACAGATCACAGTAGATCTACAAATACACAAAACATTTAATCACAGGTAGAATATTGTTCAACTTGTACTTAATTCTTTTAAGACATTTCAGCTTATTCACATTTTTCATAAAAGGCTAGTCTGTAAATGTAAACATTTTTGTGTAGTTTTACTTTTTAACTGTACTTTTTTTACACTAAAATATCGAAAAAAAAAAAAAATGCGGGTTTTATTATTTATAGTTTATTATGATAGTATTTGACTGGTCTGACCCACTTTAGATCGAATTGACCTAAAATTATTTTAGCATCCTTAATTGTTAATATCTTAAGTGTAATTTTTGTATTTTACTATCTCATCCCATGGGCTGGATTGGACCCTTTGGCGTGGTGGTTTTGGCCCCTGGCCCGCATGTTTGAGACCCCCGGCATAGAGTTCATATCATAAGCATGAACCAGGACAGGAAAACAACAACATGTCAGATTGTTTCCCTGCAATGGACCTTCAAGTTGCCCTAGCCACTCTAATTAATATAATATAACTGCTATATCTATGTACACTTACAATGGACACCTCTCTGTGTATGTTCCTTGTGTATTTTTTTTTTTTCATGTATAGTTTCTGTGTATTTCTACATGAATAATCTTCTCATATAATTCACTATGTGTAGTTTCATATGCAAGTTCTACAAGTCTGCTTGTTGTTGTTTTTTTGTTTTTTTTACATGTGCATATTCTTTCCATGTATGTCTGTGTACACATGTATGGGATGTATATGAACAGTATTGATTGTTGTGCATGTATATGAAATTGCCACTGTACATGGAGTGCATGAGCTCAAAATGAACTAAACTAAACTAAACTAATTTACATCCAAGTAGTAGTAGTAGTCGTAGTAGTAGTAGTAGTAATAGTAGTGTTGTGTTCTGTTTTCTGTTTTGTGATATGCCAGGAGAGAATAGGAGGAGACGTTGAAAGGTTCTGTGCAGGTGCTTGTTCTTGGTGGTGGTGATGCCACCTAGCCACCTGGTGTGCATATTACAACAATAAATGGGAAATTAAAGACACTTTTGCATGTCCGTCTGTGTGCAGATTTCCCCCCCATAACATGTCTAAATGTGGATTTAAAAGTGAAAACACAATGCCACTTTTGTGTTTTCAGTTCAGATCGTTACTGTCTAAACGTGTCTTCAATTGTAATACTAGTACAGTTAGCCTCCGAGATGCCCCACTTAAACGTCTTTTTTTTTCTCAGTTGCCTGTTTTAGTTAATAAGGTTTCAGGGGGGGAAAAAAAATGATCTATTATTGTTATTTTTTCTAGATATGGCTGAATTCCGTAAAGTCTTTTCCAAAGCTCAGCACATCGCGATTATCACAGGAGCAGGTGTGACTGCGGAAAGCGGACTACCAACTTTTAGAGGAAAGGATGAGCTTTGGAGGAAGTGGAAATCTCAGGTAATTAAAAACTTATGCACACAAGTTTGTTTGTGTGTGTGTGTTTTTGTCTCTTTATGTAGGTCACAGTTTTATGTCTGGTCTCTTTTCCAGCTGTGCAACATAGTTATTGCTGTGCAGTGGGTGTATTTTATTTTTCATCATACATCTTCCTAGCTCATTGCATTTCTTTCATCAAGAACAATAGTCAGACAAGAGGGAAAAAAAACTGTTTGTTGTGTAATCCGGTTTTTAGTTGTGGGCCGCAACAAGATTTCCTGTCCCAGAAAAATCAATAGTTGCAATTGCAGTTTCATGCAAAAAAAAAGAAAAATTATTACAATCTCCCTCTTTAATTTAGTTGGCTGATTAATTCTAATTCTTGAAACTATAGCCTTTCAGTTTTTGACCTAAAAACAAACCTGTGTGTTTGCATTTCCAGGACTTGGCTACTCCAGAAGCCTTCTCTCGTAACCCCTCTCGGGTCTGGGAGTTCTACCATTACAGACGGGAGCTGGTGTTGAGCAAGAAACCCAGCACTACTCATTTTGCCATCGCTGAGTGCGAGGCCCGGCTGAAGAAGCAGGGACGCTCTGTGGTCGTCATCACTCAGTGCATCGACGATCTGCACCGTCAGGCCGGATCCAAACACGTGTTGAAGATTCATGGTGGGAGACAGATGGAGACACAGTAGTGAACTTTTGCATAACACCGTAGCCATACTGACAGTCATTTTCCATCAAGTGTCCTTTAACTGATTGATGTGCTGATTATTTAACACATTAACTTAAGGGTGGCATTCGTTTTTTCAATTTTCATATTAGGTTAAAAAAAAGAGAAGTATTCACATATGAAAACTCAAACTGGCAAGTGATCATTAACTCTTATCAGGATTAGTGTACATAATTTTTTTCCGACCAAATAATTGTTGATGAGTTGTTAGAAATCGACAACCACTAAATGATAAATGGTCAGTGAGTGTCAAATGCTTATGGTTCATTTTTCCACATGGATTATTAAAATATAACTTGTTGGAGAAGCCTATTACTTAAATCCTGACGCTGCTTTCTATTTAATGATTGCTGGAAACTTTGACTGAGTCACAGTGGTTTTGCTGGGACGTGGGGGAAAAACTGATTCATACTGTAGATGTTTAAACAGATGTTCCATCGACCCAAATAGCATGTTACTAATTAGTGGTCTGTGATAAGATCAGTTCATTTATTGATCCATTTATTACAATGCAATTTGTCCATGTTGACTTTCTGCTCTGTTACTGTTTTAGAGAGCAACAAGAGTAAAACTAACATTTCATTTGATTTATTTATTTATTTATTTTTTTGCAGAAGTTGTGTGTTATATACTGAAAATGTCTCTCAAAACAAGAAACCAATACTGTTAACACATTCTTTGTAGCGGGAGATGTTTTTTATTTCTCAAGAGGGCTTAAATGAAAACATCTGTGTTTTGTGTTTGTCACTGCAGGCAATCTGATGGAGACACGCTGTGTGAGTTGTGGACACGTGACCTTGAACAAGCAAAGCCCCATATGTGCCGCCCTAAAGGACAAGGGGTGAGAGGCAGCGTGTACACAAACTGATAAACATGTAGGATTTATAACAGAATCTTCCGAGTGCCATTTAACCCACTTACTTTGTACTCTTGATACATAGCTCACCTGACCCAGATGTTACCGATGCCCAGATACCTGTGGATAAACTGCCAAGGTGGGAATACTTTACTCAGTCTGGTCAGATTTACTGGCCCTCATAATCTAAGCACACAAAGCACTCTGATTTATCTTAAGATTACACAGTTGTATATCATTTAACAATTGTCTGCAAGATGTCTACCAGCCCCATTCTTTCTACATTAACCCATAAAGACCCAGCACTACTTTTGTGTCAGTTTTTAAATTAAATTTTCTTTATATTTAACCTTTTTTAACCCTTTCATGCATGAATTATGAGAACCTTAGTCAACATTTTTTTTCTTGAGCGCTTTTATTTCTCTTTAGGCATGAAAAAACCCACTTGTGTTTAATTTTTTAAGCAACGAAACATGTATTTAAAATGCATCATCAGAAAGTGATAAACTGTGTGAAAACTAGGAAATAAAAACATTTTTTAATGCAGCTAATCTGATGTTTTCTCATACTCTAATACTAGTTATTACTCACTTCATGGAGACAATATACCAAAAAAAAAAACCAAAACATTTTTGTTTAAGAAAACTGTTAATTACAGTCTAATACCAATTAGTAATTGATTTACACTCAAACATTGCAGGTCAGGTTCATCAAGAACAGAAAAGTTACAGTAATGGTAAGAATGTCAGTGTATGGGATAGTGCATAAGCGTCCACTGTTTTGGCTGATATACAACTTAACCCTAGAACACTATCGCTAAAATTAGTCCCATTGGTTAACCATGTTAACCAGGTGAAAATCACCCGACGATAGTGTTCTAGGGTTAAACAACAAAATCCATGAATAAACAAGAGAACAGCTATAGAGTAACTGTCCACTCTAGTGATCACTATGTATGAAAGGGTTAAGTATATAAGTACGTTAGTAAATAAGGTTTATTCATAGAGCACCTTTCACAGAGGTCACAAAGTGCTTTACAGGGCAAAATAGAGTCAAAACAGTTAAAATACAAAATTAAAATATAATTGAAACAATTTAAAAAGCGATAAGACCATTGAGTACAGTCAGTGTGTAGCAGCCGTAAAATCAATTATCTTTAACCCACAAAGACCCAAACATCCACCATCTACCCAAATTATGTACTGATTTAAACTGTTTAATCCCTGTTGATCCACTAATACATGTCAATAATTGGTGGAAAGTGCAGTTTGTCATCTTATCATGGTCATCAGATAGTTACCATGGGACATTATCATCTTCTACAACATTGATCTACCAGTAAAACCAATGACAGTGGATAAACACTGGGTTTATGATCAGTTAATGACAGATTATGCTGAAAAAGTAACTTTTTCTTCAGTTTTCCTCTGTTTTTGATATAATAACCCTTAACTTTACTCTAAACTTTTATAAAAATCTACATGATTAGCAAATTAAATGTTGTAAAATGCCTGATTTTCACTGAAAATAACACAAAATACAAAAGATAATATAATAATGGCGATAAACCATTTAAGGATGGAAAATATAGAGGAAAAATTAATTTGGGAAGTGCCACAAATGTCACACTGTGTCCTTAGGGGTTAAATCCAGTCATTAGGCTTTTGTTGTGAGAGATTAAGTGTGTTGGCCAACATTTCCATCCTCCACCTGTTGAGCTTCTTTCCTGTTGACCTCCCTCCGTCTCCTCCAGATCTCACCACCTGCTGCAGTCGCATTATTACCTTAATGCATCTTAAATATCATTATCTTGGAGGTTTATGTAAACAGTGCACATCTAAATTTTTTCAGGTAGAGTTGAAATGTGTACAAATATAGTTTTCATACCTGAGAATTTAATTGTCTGTTTAGGTTTGTTTCTTAAGTGTATGTTCCATTAGGAGGTTATAAAATGACGATTACATATAATGTTGAATATACTCGATGTCTTCCACTTGGGGGCGATGGTGTTCTTTGTGTACGGTTGCTTTAACAAGGGAGTGAGAGTTTAAAGTGGCCAAAAAAACCCAATAGATTGGGTTTAAAATGGCACAATGGCACAATTATTGAATTACACTGCAGTTTAAAGGTCCAGTGTGGGTCTGGATTCAGTGACACTGAGAAGAATGGTGAATAGTACAAAGTATGCAAAAATGAAAGTCTTGACACTAAATATGAACGTTTAGCTTTAAAAATTGTATTATTACTAATTAAGGTTTGTATGTTGAGGTAAAAAAAAATCACCATCAGTATAACTCCTGTGTTATTCTTTTCAGACTTATACACAGGGTTCTTATGGGGTCTTAAGAAGTCTTTAAAGGTTGAAGTTAAAAATTTGCATTTAATACCATTAAAAAGTCTTTAAAAGGTATTAAATTTGTTATGATAGGTCTCAAGTTATGTTGCTGTATACCTGCTTGCTGTATTGTGTTTAAGAAAGTGCAAAGAAAGTAATGCTAGTCTATTCAGTTTAATTCTACTG
The DNA here is from genome assembly GCA_029814645.1 of Fowleria isostigma. Lineage (NCBI taxonomy): Eukaryota > Metazoa > Chordata > Actinopteri > Kurtiformes > Apogonidae > Fowleria > Fowleria isostigma. The sequence continues at coordinate 20,364,981 of JAPTGZ010000010.1, read as the reverse complement.
AAATTAGGAACCAATTATTGCTAACTTTACAGCCCCTGTTGAGAAATGACTCATAAGTGGGAAGCAGCGCAAATAAATACATTTTCCTAAATTCTAGGAGTTACAAATTTTTGCCAGTATGGCTGTGAAATGGGCATTAAATTCTGTTCTAAGTAGTCTTAAAAAGTTGTAAATTTAACTTGTAGAGACCTCTTGAAACCCTGTATATGGAGAAAACTTATGTACCCCAAATCCCTTGGTGTTACAATTCCTGCTATGCAGTATATCTCCTGTAGAAATGTTCACATAACAGACAGTACACATACAGTTGTGCTCATAAGTTTACATACCCTGACAGAATGTGCATGGAACGGTCTTGGATTTTCCAACATGACAATGACCCAAAACACAAGGCCAAGTTGACCTGTCACTGGAAGGTTCTGGAGTGTCCATCTCAGTCTCCTGACCTTAATATCATTGAGACACTTTGGGGAGGTCTCAAACATGTAGTTCATGTAAAAAAAAAAACCAAAATCTTAAAAGAACCGAAGATGTTCTCTTAGGTAGTTAGTGTATTTTATGTCAAGCACATAAAATCATCAGCTAAGAACAGTACGACACAGACAATCAAAATTTTGGGCGCTCGAAAAGGAGTGGGAAGAAGTATAACGTATAGACTCCCACCCCTTTGTACAAACTAATAATTAAAGTAATTCAGCTTCCTTTGCTTTGCTAACACACTTTTGGTTTAAAATAACAAAAAACATACAAGAAGAATGGGCAGCGCTACTATCTGAGAAAATAAAATGACTCATCCACAACTACCAATCCCGACTTCAACTGTCCACAAGTCGAAGTGTCCTTGGGCAAGACACTGAACCTTAAATTGCCACCAGTGAGGCCTGGTAGTGCCTGGCATAGTGGCAGCCACCCACTGGTGTATGAGTGTGTGTGTGTGTGTGTGTGTGTGTGTGTGTGTGTGTGTGTGTGTGTGTGTGTGTGTG
>JAPTGZ010000010.1:20330093-20353298 GCA_029814645.1 Fowleria isostigma | reverse complement strand
TAGGACTTGAGCATTGCTGTAGGTGACCAGATCTGGCAGCTTTAATAACTCAGAAGTTGCGAACAACACATTGGTATGATCACCACCTGACTTGACCCCACTCATCTGGAAATGCACCGTCAATGTTAAAAGGGAGGTACATGTTTAAGAGTAGCATATTCTCTAATCTAAATGTCAGGTACAACAAAAATTAACATATTTCAGGGACAATAAAAAACCATGTACTGCATTAAAACAGCATGGCTTTATATAGAAGAGTCCAGGGGCTGAACTGTCCGGATCTTTGACCAATTAGAAACATTTAGTTAATCATGACCAGCAAAATGCAACAACGATAACCCAGAACTGTCGAGCAGCTGGAACCTGATATAGGCCAACATCCCTCTCAAGAGACTCCAATCAATGTTCTCCCCAATTCCCAGATTTTTATGGACTGTTGTTAACACAGTGATAACATAACCCATCACAACTTATTGTTGCCATCAAATTCAACATGACCTCATTTTTTTCCTTACAGTGGTATGTTTTCCTTAGTTTAAACATTTAATATATTTCATATGTTTATTGGGATTCAAATATAGGTTTATGAAATGTGTAAGTGCTTGCATTCTGTTCTTATTGACATCTTACAGTTTCATAATGTTTTTTTCTGGAATTTGCGACTGTGCTTCCAAAATAGACAACATGTCAAAAATACAAATATCTTCAACTTCAACTACATAGTTCAGAGAAAAGCAGGATGACAGAGGCTTATGAAGAGCTAGGTATTTTCTATTTTTAGCTACTGTCAATTCACAACATTGCAGTGGAGACAGCGGCTAGTCTCACATGCAAACTCACACACACGGCTAGCTAGCAACACATACTAATCTCCTCACAGTCTCCTCTCATAACCTTTCCCTGAACTCTGTGTTTTAAACAGACGTGGCTCTGAAAAGAAAGGTTTATAGTTAATCCCGACGTTGCCATGAACACCATCAATATTCAGAAGAAGTAATGACATTAACCACAATCCCCACACCTCTTTATCAAATATTCACCCATCCTCTTTTTACACTGCATTTTGATTGCATTATTTTTAGCCCTCTGTGAAACACACCTGATATTCCTGCAGTGAAATGAACAATAAACAGCAATGAATGTTAATAAAACCAGAAAATGTAGTGTTCATTTACTGGCTGAGGTCTTTTCCCCAGCCACAACATATCCCTGAATTATGCTGATGCCGGTGTTTCTCGATAGACAGATTGGGAGGGAGTTGTTGTTTGAGAAAGGCTGAGATAGGGGCTCAGGTGCAAGCTAATCTTCTCTAACCCTGCACTAATTAGGATCAAGGCTAGCGGCCACTTTCTCCTGGTTATTGATCGCTGGCCCCACCTCACTGTGAGAGGTAATATTTGGCTCGTATGAAAACAGCACAGGGTACACAAGAGGAGGCTCTCCCCTCCCTGTCTGCTGAATCTTGTTTGTGTCTTTGAAATTCAATATCCAGTTCCTATTCAACATCAGGCCTTTCCAAGTGTTGTTGAGTCTCATCCGTTAAGGTGTCCAATCAGCCTCCTCTGTTTGTGCCTGTTTAGATTAGTACATTTTAAGTGACCTCCTCTGGCCCCATATCAGTATCCAATATATAATTCAATACACTTCAATACAATTAAATACGACCAAATCTAACAAGGTAGTTTTACATAATGAGGCAGAGATCTTTTAATATTATGAAATCTGAAACCCCTTAAGGAGCCGCTTTTTGACATTCCCCTTTAATAGGAAGAGACGCCGGAAACCTGTTGCGGGTGGATGGTCATTAACCTGTTGGAGAGAGTGGAGAATGAACAGCAGCGTAGCCATCAGGTCACGCTCTTCTTATTGAACACTTGACACACACTTTGGCATTTTTGCTGAATGTCAGGTTTGTCAAACATATGACCCCTGCGGCAAAAATGTCCCACCAAAGGCTCCATTCTGATCCACGGGATGAATTAGTTGCAGCATAGAAGACTTTAAAAATCAATGGTGTCAGTGAGTCTTGAGAGCTTGTTTTAATTGTAAAGTTAGATAATACATATTTCAGTTCCAGATGCCTGTTAAATGTTCTGTGTCTTTGTAGATCCATTGTGACCTGTAAGTTGTAATGTGTCAATGATAAGCTGAGGCCTAATATTGTTAAAAGTAAGTTGGTCTTGGTTGTTCAGGTTGTCTAAATTGTCATAATTTTCTACTTTCTTTGCACTAAAACTAAGACAAAAAGTTAGAGTTGTCATTATTTCTAAGTTATCATGTCATTATTTGAGTGGTCTGACCTGCTTCAGATCAAATTGGGCTGTATGTGACCCCTGAACTAAAACAAGTTTGACACCCCTGCTTTCAGCGAATCATTTATTTATACAAAGTACAACAGTAATGTGGGACTACTTTTTAATTTGTCTATAACCACAGAGCCAATCAGCGTCTTCGTTATATCATATGTAGACTGATAACCTGTAACCTGTCACCCTGCTGCTACAGTACTGTGGTACTAAGCATCGCACATGCCATGAGTTTATCCAGTTACAGGAAAAGGCTACGATACCAGTTTCCAGAAACTTGTTTGTGCACCTATTCACTTTCCATTTCAGCATGCAGACAACAACATGAAACACGACAACTGTTCTAACTCGTAGGAGAAATTTGCCCTGATTTTTGATGAATATAAATCAGCCACTCAGACAAGTGCAGAATTCAGATCATTTAATTGGCTCTGTGGCAATAGACAAACCGATATTTTATGCCACAGTACGGTGGCAGGAGCCATTGCTTTGTTTATATTACTATCACATAAAAAGCTTTCTATGACGAGATTTATGGCTCAAATTTTTTTAAATTGAACAAAATTAAATTGTTTACAAGCATTTCAATTGCACCAACTACATCTTAGCTTAGATTAATTGACAAACACCATGGAGTCAGCTCCAATAAAACCAAAACAATGAACTGAATGATGTTAAAATGCTCTATGAAGGTGGACAATAATGCCATGTAAATTACGGTTTACTTTAACAATCGACAGAGGCTGATTAGATTTTTTTTTTTTTAACAAAAAAAAATCATGCAAAGGACAAATATGTATGATGGCCATGTGAAGCAAACATTCTTTTATGGTGATAGGTCATAATATTTAATAATATTTGTCTAAAAAAACACTAATCCTCTATTTTGTCGGGCTCCTGTGCCAGTGTTTTTGTCCATGCAGTATACAACACTTTGCTCACTGGGGTAATTGTGGGAAGCATTATTTCCTGCATTTCCGTTTTAGTACAATTAGTTTATTTCAGTCTCTTATTGAATTTCCCCAAAATTATGTAAACTGAAATCAACAACAGGACACCAAATTACATGTAAAACAACAGTATAATTTTCAGGAAATACAATTATGGAAAGAAAAAAAAAAAAAAATGAGATCGCCGTATGTTTTCTTCAATTTCTTGTTCATTTTATTGCCTGGTACAACTAAAAGTACATATGTTTGGAGAGATATTATGATAACAACAAAAATAGCTTATAACTTTTCATTTAAGAGCTGATATCTATCCATTTTCCATGGTTTTCTTGATAATAACCAAAATCACATCAGTTCTTACATCAATAACTATTACATTGTACTGACAAAAACAATGCTTTTAGACATTCCCTGTTTTCTTTTCTGTCTGTTTTAGTCACGAGATACACACCCGAGTTAGTACTTAATAGCATAACCATTGTTTTTCATGACCATTTACGGTCTAATATTTTTTTTCATGACTATAACATATAGGAAAATTCAGGTAGCGACACCAGATAATTACTTCAGTTTCAGTTTGGAAATGGTTTACATAATCATCTATTTAGACAACATTTCAAGTAGACACAGTCACCCTCTACCTCTCCAGGTCTATAGCGTGCGACTCAGTGAGCGCTAACTCTGCACTCAGGTACTAGAGTGATTTGGGGCACATGATGCTTTGGAAGACAGCCATAGTGGGAGGGGACAAGACAAGGCACATGGACGGGACGCAAACACACAAATACACACACACACACACACACACACACACACACACACACACACACACACACACTCACGCATTGCCTCTACCAGATTACTCGAACTATCAGAAGCTTTAAGAGGATTTCACAATGAGAGGGTGCTGCACTTGAATCTCATGCACCTGATGGCTATTGATCCATGCTAAGCTTTGCACATAGACACACTTGAAACACACATCCTTGTTGTTTGCCGCCATAAACAAGCATTTGACCTTGCTTCTTCATTTTCCCACTGTTCCGTGTTGTGGATGTTCTACTCTGGTAGTCTGGGCTGTTGAATGGAAGTCTAAAATACATTAAAATAGCAATCTGGGTGATTCACAAGATTGGCTTGTCAGACAAAAAAGCAGTAATTCAGAGCTTATTAAGAGGAATGCATACACTATGAAAAGGGAAATCCTAAGCATGTCACTTAGTTTACGCATTTACAGTTCTCAGCATAGGCTGCATTTGGAATAAATCTTTCAGTAAACAGTCTGCACACCCACACTGTTTGTTAGACTTTTTAGCCAGGCTGATGAGAGTGGAAGATTTAACGGTAGGTGTTAGCTGTAATAGAACAAACCGCAGACTCACTCAGACACAGACATGTACAACAGGTTGATAAGCAAAAGGTTGCAATCAGCAAGCTGTCATGTAATTTAAGAAAGCTGGACGGTATCATGTCTGTCATCTAGGCTGGTGAAAAACACAGCATCTGTTTTACATTTTCTGATGAGGAGATCACATCAGTTGTTTCCGACATGATGTGTTATTTCTAACAGAGGCTCAGCCCGGATTTGAAGCTGATGTAAAATGTACGATCTCTCACTGAGGCCATTGTAACCCAAAAAAGACCCAATGCTACTTTTGTGGTAGTTCCCGAATGAAGTTTTTCCCTCTATATTTAACCTTTCTTAATTGATTTATTAGCATTTATTGTAATATTATCTTATTTATTTTGGTTCTTTTTTTTTTTCCCACCACCATCCCCTTCGGAGGACAACTTCATTTTTAATTACAACTTGTGTTTAATTGATAATCTTAAACTTTACATTCACATTATATCCATTCCTTTCTAGTGTACACAGAGGAAGGACTCATATGAACAAAAGTGTACAGGGACAGAAAGTGGTAAAAAACAGAAATAAGACAAGACAGTGGGACAGAACAGCTAAGTGGTTGCTGTTGGAAATACTGATGCTGGTCAGATGTATTGTGTTGGGATGAGTGTGGTGTGTATTTTGTGTGTGTATATATAATTATTACGTTAATGATGAGTGGGAATGAGGAGTATTTTGCATTTTTTCAGTGAAAATCAGGTGTTTTCCTACATTTAATTTATTGATGATTAAAGTTGAGGGTTATTATATCAAAAACAAAGAAAACTGAAGAAAAAGTCACTTTTTCAGCAACAAGTGTCTTCATCCACTGTCATTGATACAACTCTATTGGCTTTACCTGTGAATCAATGTTGTAGAAGTGACGGTGTTTCCAATTCACTGTTGAGCATCTGAACGTCCAAATAGGTCATATCTGATGACCATGAAAAGATAATTAACTGCATTTTACACCAATTATTTACATGGATTGATAGGATAAATGGATCAACAGGTATTAAACATTGCACGTTAGTAGATAATTTTGGTGGATGTTTGGGGCTTTATGGGTTAAAGTGGACATCTAATATGACATCCTGACATTATACATTTAGATGTAATGTACTGGTTGGGTCAAAAAAAGTTTGCAAAGTAATACCATATAAAATAAAACATGTTCCTTTGTAAAGTGCATATGCTGCATAATATGATGCATGGGTCTGCATACTGGTTTTGCATATTGCTTTATAGACAGAACAGCGAAAGTAAAATGACAATAATTCAACACCTACCTTTGCAACAAAGAAATCTTGACAAGCTAATTTATCAGCAATACAATAATCAAACAAATACTGTTAAAGCTGTTCAGTGACCTCGTTGTCACTGAACTGACAAGTGCATCAGCAGATGAATTTCATCTGAATCATGGACTCTAGGGTAATGTCGCTACATTTATCTGTTGTGACTATGCACTAGACATGTTGTGGAGAGGGAACAAATTATTCTGTGTTCTGAATGAAGGATCAGCTTGTGGATTTTTCCCCCAGTCCAACTTTGATTTGGTAATTATGTGTGCATTATGTTTTCAGCCCTGACAAATGGAGTTCTGTGGTTTCCTGCTCAAGGCTGGATTTGGACTCATTTCTTTTAAGTTAATGTGAAAAATAGCTGACTTGTAGCCATATTTGATTTATACTTTCTATTCTGTTTCATAAGCAAAGAAAGAGAAATCTATTTATCACCGTATTTTGAAAGTAATGACAAAATAACACACATATAGCTCTAATACACTGGGTTCTCCATCATTTGACATGGTTTTCTTATACCTAACGCTTTCCCTAAGGAATCCAGGATCAGTACACCTGACTGACAAGTGAGAAAAAAATGTGTTTTTTACATAGCACATTTTAATTAAGGCTGACATCAGCTAATTCTCAACATGCACTGACAGTCCCTCTTGGGTCTGGCTTGGCTTTTTCATTTGCTGGTGTTAAGCCAATGTGTCTGTGATTATAAGACAAGCAATGCTTCACCACATCTGGACACTAGTGGGACTTGTTGGATGCTGCGGTGTCATTACAGATGATAACTTGATGAGAGGAAGTGTAAAGCGCTCTTTAGAGCAGCTCTGAATATACTTTTTGATGTGCTGTGCTTTTCCATTCAGTGCTTTTTATCATCTTGTCCCGTTTCTGGACCAAACCAGTGGCATCACAAATATCAGCTTCCAGATTCAGAAACATCCTGCTGGTAGGAAAATTAAAAGCTGTGGAAATCTTTTTGAGGCAGAAAGAGAGTGACATTTCTAACTGATCAAGTGACAAGAGAAGTTAGCGTTTGAGTCAGAGACCAAAGGCTCAAATACAAATTTAGTGGCAAGCGCTTCCTAAGACATTCCTCTCCTATCCTGCTGAAATGTGGCAGAGGAGATTTTAATTGCCATAGAAAGCTCGAGATGTTGAATCATCAAGCTGTGATTCAAATAACGATTCTGAAATGTAAATATGTCAGACACATAATCAGCTGTTTTACATCATTTTAGATGCTGTTTCATGTCTTTCAGCTGTGTTTTTTTTTTTTTTTTCATTTGATGAAAGAGGAAGAGACAGAAATAGAAAGACAGGGAGAGGAAGTGAAGTTTTTTTCTGTAGAGAGACATGCAGCAGGAAGCAGGCGGCTGTCTCCTTGTCCAATGTCCTTGGAGTGCAGCTCTGTGGTGTGAACTCCCATAAGACCTCTCTTTGTTCTCAGAAGATGAGGGCTGGCAGAGTGTGACCGTGCACTTACACCTGAAGCCATCAAAAGCAGAGGGAATAACACTTTTATACTGCACAATGCCTTTGCTCTCATCCCCACTGTTTCTCACCGCATAGAGATCAAGGGGGCAGCATGCCTTCACAGAAATGCAATGACCATGACAATCACTGGCAGCGATAAGAAAAAAGTACAAATCTGCATATGTGTAGATGGAAATATGATGATTTAAATGTCAGATTTTCATCTTCATACACAGGTTGGCATTTACATCAAACGAATACAAGAAGCCTCAGCAGCTCATTATTAAGATTAATTTGGTAGCTGCTTACAAGGAATATTGAAATATTGATTGAAGTGATGACAGAAAATCAGCACAAGATTAATTACACTCTGGCCAATAGACTGAATATGACGCCATTTGTTTCATTTGCATATCACCTTTGTGTTAGACTCAGCTTGGTACAAAGTCTGCAGCAGACAGGTAGACAGAGACGCATTAGCGCAGACTTGATGAGTGATCTAATAAAGTCCAGTAAAGTGAGTAGTAAAGGACTATTAAATAAGACAGAGATGGTGTCCTACATCTTTTGTCCCACATCTTCATCTCTGAGGAGCCGGGCTGCAGAGGAGTCAGGCTGGAAGAGAGACGTGAGAAAATGACAGGAGCTACTGTTGTGGACACGGCAATAGATCTGTTTACTGAGTCACAACAGTATGTGAACAGCTAACAGTATTTATTAATTATCTTCTATTAACCTTTTAAAGTGATTTTTCTTACAATGTTTGGTCACTACTCGAATCTCAGAGACTTTCACCTTACAATAATACACAGCTAGATACAAAAACTTTAGAAACTACAGCAGATATACAACATGTTCTGAATGTCCTCCATAAAGACCCAAACAGCCATCACCAACCAAAAGTACGGATGTAAACTGTTGAATACCTGTTGATCCACTAAACCTATCAATTAGTGTAAAATGTAATTTGATGCCTATTCATGGTTATCAGATAGGGCCCATTTGAACGTTCAGAGGCTCCATAGTGACCATGGAAACATCATCATCTTCTATAACACTGATTCACCAGTAAAGCCCATGGAGTTGGATCAATGACATTGGATGGAAATGCTTGGTTTATCACCATTTATTATAATATTATCCTCTGTATTTAGCATTTTTCACTGTAAATCATATATTTTCCTATATTTCATTCAGATGTTCATGAAATCTCAGAGTAAATTCAAAGGTTATTAAATCAAAACAGAAAACTAAAAAAAAATGTATTTTTCAGCAAAAATATGAATAAGTGAATGTAAAAACAAGTGTCTCCATCCACTGTCATTTATCAAACTTCATGAATTTACTGGTGAATCACTGTTGTAGAGGATGACATTGTTTCCATGTTCTCTACAGAGTATCTGAATGCCCAAATGGGTCATATCTGATGACCATGAAAAAATGGAAAAACTCATTTAACACCATTTATTTACATGTATCGATAAGATTAGTGGTTCAACAGATATTAAATGTTTTATTTCAGTGGATCTGTTGGTTGCCGGTGGAGATTTGGGCCTTTATGGGTTAATGATATACAAGCGCATTTTACTGAAAAGGTCACTTTTTCTGCCGTTTTCTCTGTTTTTGATATAGTAACCCTCAATTTTAATCTGAGCTTTAATGAACATATCCATGATCAGTAAATTAAATATAGGAAAACCACCTGATTTATACTAATAAAATGCAAAATACAGAGAACAGTATTATAATAAGTGGTAATAAATCACTTAAGAAAGGTTAGATAAAGGGAAAATTTTATTTGGGAACTAACACAAAAGTAGTGCTGGGTCTTTATGGGTGAAAATACATTTTTATCTTTGATCCTTTCACATAGCCGGACCAGTCTTTTATCAGGCAATGATCCTTTTTTTAGATTCAGAATTTGGTAGGCTGCCAGGTACTTTACTTTTCTGTTTCTATTTTCCACCCTATCCATTTCTGTCTCTTTGTTTACCTGTCACAGTGTATACTCTCATTCAGTAGCTGCGTCAGATCAGTGCGAGCTGAAATACTAACAGCTGAGAGGGTGAGGGAGAGGGAGGGGAGCAGAAGGCATGTGAGTGTCCTGGTACCATGGCAGAGTGTTGGACTTTGGCATGGGCTATCCATCTGTCACTTTCTTACACCCTCCCTGGCACTGACAGGTCATGGCAACGGCAGCCGGTGACGGATGACTAATCTTCCCTTGGTAATGAATGAGACACCACCCCCTGAATGCCAAAAGGATGCTGATGGTGAGGGTAGCTGCCTCACTGGCAACACTGAAATCATATGATGAATGATATGCAAGCATGTTATCCCTTGCCTGTGCCAACTATAGCATAGCTGTCAGCTGAACAGTTTCTCTATGGTGAGAATTTTATGAATCATAGTCTGAAAACACTGATGTTGTTCCTGTGCAGCCCGTCTATTAATTCTTCCTCTGTTCTGTGTAAAATGCATGTGTGTAATCTAAGTGAAGGAGACAGGGGAAGGAGGATTGTATGTAAAAATTAGATTGCAAAGGTACTAATGATGGAAACATGTCATGTGTGGGTGGATGATAGAGGGACATTGTTATTATGGATGATGGTTATAACATGTAGGTACTGCTCTGTCAGTCTGCTGTGGGAAGAAGCTCTGCAGCCTCACCAGTCAAATCGTCTTGACTGTGTGTGTTGAGTAGCTGAGACCTGTCTTATCTTCACCTCATAATGCGCAGGCGTGATCCTATCTGAGCCCGCAAAAAGCTGTTACCATCTGAACAAGACGTCGTGTGCGCTGCTCTTCATGTGACGCTCAAACGAATGATAATATTATTTTTTTTTACATTTCTATACACAGAGGCTACATTTTGGACACGGTCAGCAAATGTTGCAGAGACATGAGGGTTTTGCTGGAAGCTGATCTTTGCGAACTACACCGTTCAACCTGTGGATAGTGTGGATAGTGCGCGTCTGTGGCCACCGGCCAGTCTCCGCTATCTGGGACGCTCTTCCTCCAGCCCTGCTGTGCGCGTCTTCTTCGTTGGCTCCGGTCCGTGTCGGCGGCGTGAGATCCGGTGTTCCGTTTGACCTAAGCTGTGAGCAGGTATTCAGTTTATGAATGGCCCTGACATGGAGGAAATACCGTTTCAGAAAGTCAAAACGAGGCGGAAGAGAAGTCACTGTCCACCGGGCGTCCCTCTGACCACCATCGTGTGTGAGGACGAGTTCGACTGTAAGGAGCTGGAGTCCCTGTTCCAGAACTACAACCTGAAACTGGAGCAGACGTCTACCCTCAAAGCCCTGGCTGTGCTCATCTTCATGTCCTCCACACTGGCCGTGGTGGAGTTGCTGTCCGGCCCCAGCCTCACCATCTCTAAGGGGTCCCATCCGGTCCATTGTATCATCTTCGTCTCCCTGTTCATTGTAACTAATGTCAAGTACCTGCAAGTGACTCAGCTCCAGCAGATAGTCAACCTGACGTTGTTGTTCGGCTTCACTTTCTCCTTCCTCTGCTGCCCCTTCTCCTTGGGCGCCATGGGGATGGAGCCCCCCACGTCCCCGGAGCAGGGCATGTGGCAGCTCATCCTGGTCACCTTCGTCGCCTATGCGCTCCTGCCTGTGCGGACACTTTTGGCTGTTGTTTTTGGAATAATGGTCTCCATCTCACATCTGATTGTCACTGCCACTTCAGTCACCGCGAAAACACAGAAACTCTGGAGAACAGTGAGTATAAATACAACCCATCACACATGCTGATCCCAGTACTTAACAACCGTGTATATTTCATCATATAGGCCTGAAATACAACTATTTCTTTACAAATACTGCTATGTTCTCCATCAACATATAAACTATAGGCTTATGCCATGAAACGTACTGCTAAGACTCTCAGTTCAGCACTAAGGACAGTTCCCTGTGGTTACACTTGATGGGATTTGCTCAGGCTTTAATAAAAAAAAAATGTAATTCTGCCACGACCTGTTTTGAAAGAAAAAGACCTAGTTTATGTCAACTTAACAAAACTGTGAGCCATAAAGGTTCATTTCATATGTACAGTCACAAAAAAAAAAAAACAAGCAAACTATTAGACCATCAAAAGTCATCAAAAACATTGGTTATGCAATCGAATACTAACTCCTGTGTGTATCATGTGACTAAAACAAACAGAAAAGAAAACATGGAATATCTAAAAGCACTGTTTTTGTCAATACAATGTCATAGATATTGATGTAAGAACTTATGAGATTTTGGTTATTATCTTGAAAACTATGGAAAATGGCTAAATATAAGCTCTTAAATTAAAAGTTTATGAGCTATTTTTTGTTGTTATCATTATATTTGTTCAAACAAATGTACCTTTAGTTGTACCAGACATTAAAATTAACCAGAAATTGAAGAAAACATAGGGTGGTCTAATAATTTTTTATATCGAGTGGAACTTTTTTGTGCCAAAATATCAAACCTGTAAATCAAATCACATGTACTGACTTTAAATAATAGCAAACTACTGTATAAGTATGATGATGATGAAGGTTAGAGAGAACATAAAGAAAGGAAAGAGGGAGAAAAATGAATAAGCAAAGCAATGTGTACGCCCTTGTTTGTTTCTTTGGGGATATGATTCAGCCCCAGAGGTGCTGGCTGGGAATGAAGAACCTGAGTGACATCCTGCTAGCACCAGAAGTAGGACAAGTCAGAGGGGCACACACACACACACACACACACACACACACATGAAAAAAAAAAACACACTCCACTTTCACCACACTACATGCTTCAGTTATAAAAAGAGGGCAAAGTCATCCATATCTTTTTGCAGCACGAATAGAAATTGGTATACATCTCTCAGTTCATTTATATCGTTGTATGTTCAAAGACATACACACTGCAAAGCGTGGGGCTCACTTGCTCACATTTCCGATCAGGTGCAAGGCAATGAGATACTATATCACATCAGTCAAACTCCCTCAGAGGAAATTGAACATTTCTGCCTCAGTGCAACATATGACATAAAGATTGTGCATTTCTTGGAAGCAAAATTGAGATTTGATCAGTTCATCATGCCCTAGGATGATGACAGTGTATTTGCAGAGGAGATTGTTTTCTGTATGTAGGCTATGAGATACCTGCATGGCCATGTGAAGGACAGTGTTAGCCGGACTCCCAGAGATAGCTAATCCATTAAGCTTAGAGATGAGCTGCGTGGCATGACCCTGCATGGCCCAGGCTTCCTACAGCCACCCACCTCAGTCCCAGGCACTCAGCCGACAGTAGCCTCAACTTTATGGCTCTGTATATTCAACATATCTCATTACTGCTACCCATGGCTCCTGGGCTGAATGTGTCTCTTTAGCCTCTCTCTATGGCTCCTCTTGTCAAAAAACATAAGGAGCATTTTGAAACTAGACTTTCCTATATTCTCTGAGGGAAATATAACCTGTGTGCTTGCCTCTTGTCAGATTGGTGGATTTGTGGCTAGGTGTGATGTAAAAGCAAGAAATAGTACCAAAGATGGACTGATTATTAAGTCTGGGTCTGAGTGACATTCGAGTGAATGAGAGAAAAATCATCACTCTGTGCACTTAAAGGCCTGTAGATGTAAAACAAAATGTTTTAAGATTAAAATGTGAGTTTTCACAAGATTTGAATGTTTAAATTGTTACTGAAATCCCAAAAATGTGAGAGTTATGAAGAGTTGTTTGTAGACTTTCAAACATAAAACCCAACCCTTTCTACTTTAAGTTAGACTGGGGACAATTTCAGCCAATCAGCTGTCAGCATTCTGTTCCCATTGTATGTGAATGGGGTTAAGTATGGTGTCCTTGTGGGGATATTGGACAAGATATTATTACCATGTGTCACATATATAATCTTTGAGTTGGGTCGCATGTTTGTCATATTGCAGAATAATTTTAGGATCAATCGTGTGGGAATGGTAGCCACTTGAAAATGGCCCAATTAATTTCAGATTGTCAAATTTGGCTGGTTTTTCACAACTGTAATGAAAGCCGAGCATTGGAATGCTAATCCAGATAATAACACATCTTTCAAAACCAGTTGGCTGCACATTTTTCCAGTAATATGTTTTGGTCTATTTCCAATGCTCTGGGACGCATTTTTTTGGCAAAGTTTTTATGTAAGTCATAAGTCAGTTTGACAAGCAATAGTTCCCTGTGCCTTGTATTACATGCAAGCACACAGGGAATGAACTAAATCAACCATTACTTTTTAACAATACTATAGGCCTAAATCAATTCTAACATTGTCCATCTTCAAAAATGTGCAGTTATACAGAAAATAAAATAATTTTTTAAACAGCATATAAACCAAAATGTATTTTACACTACATTATTTTCTTGCTAAATTCTTGGTAAAAGGATAAAAGACACTCAGTTTGCATTTGTCAGTAGTTTGGGCATTTAAACATCAGCTCACATCGATTACATAATGCATTTTTTTTTTTTGGAAATAGTGTACATCATTTTAAAAAAAAATCTTATTGCTGTAATAATACACTTAAGCCCAAAATTATTCATACTCCTGTCAAATACAAGCAAATGTCTTCATTTTTTCAGTTACAGATTAGTATTTAAATTCAGATACAGAAGAAAATCTGGAGTCATGACAAATTTATTTAAGTAAAGTTACACTGTTAAAGGTGTTTATTTAAATATTGAACAAAATCATCTTGTCCAAAATTATTCATACCCCCCAATGATACCAAGACAAAAAGCCGTAGGATGTTTAAATAAATACCTTTAACTGTGTAATTTTACTTAAATAAATTGGTCAAGGCTCCAGACTTTCCTCCATGTCCTACTCATGTCATATTTGCGTTAAAATACTAATTTTAACAGGAAAAAAATTAGAAATTCCTTGTATTTGACAGGAGTGTAAATCATTTTGGGCTGAAGAGTACATGTGCGAAAAACCAAAACTAGTACTGGTTTATTTAGTATTATATTAATTAACTAATCGCTACTCCATCCAAAACAGTATACATAAATTACTTATCTCTCTATTAGCATCATTCAGAAGAGAGTGTGTTTTACATTTTAAAGAACTGTATTACTAAACATCTTAACAGAACTCTAAAATTGCTCTGAAGAAATTCTGATGAAAGGAGATAGAAGGGTTCAATGTCCTCACTGTGAAGAATTATCGGCTCTCTTTACTGACAGAGAGTACAGTGCAAGAAGATCAATTATTTCCACACAAAGGCAGTTTGAGGTTTTACACCACTTAACTTTGATGTCCACATTTTCTATCTTCAGGCTCCACAGTAACTTGAGGATAATATACAAATGGAGATGTTTGCCAGCACTGCTCAAAGCTACGCTGCTACTGCCAAAGCAGCCTTGTCTGTCTGTAATAATAGGAGTTTATGGCATTTTAGAAGTCGAAGTCGAATGATGTATGTATTGAAAACTTGGGTGTGATTCTAAGACTTCATTTGGTGTATTTACAGAGTCATATGGTGTGCAGCCTATCCTCAGTCGAGTAGAAAACACCCCATATTGCTTTTGTCCTGTACAAGGTTGAAACCAGTCATGCTGCTGTGATGGATGAACCTGGAACACACAATCTCAACTGTTTTAATGTCACAGACCCCAAAATAAAGAAAAATATCAGCCTTTCTCTTACCTGGCACTCTGATAGGAAGATCTTTGTCAGAACTGAATTAGTTTTGAATGAATTTATGATGAGAAATGAAAAAAAAAATAGTTTGCAGTGGTTAAAAGTGCATAATACATAAATAATATAGACTATCTAGTCACCAGTACTTTTGTATTTGCTTCTATTTTCCTTTTTGTATTTTTGCATTCCACAATCCTGCTACTTCTTGTGTTAATATGTATATAGCATATAGTTTCATTACTTAGTATTATTATGTTTTGTACTGTTTGTTTATTGTCTTTATGCGTTATGCGTGTATGCACATTTTTCTTGCATTTAATCCTCTTGCTGCATTGACCAGTGAATTTCCCCATTGTAGGATTGATAAAGTTTCATCTATTCTATTATAATATAATCTAACCCAGTTTAACCCATAAAGACCCAAATAAACACTGGCGACCAACAGCATCTGCTGATATGAACTGTTTAATACCAGTTGATCCAAAATCCCAAATAAACACCAGTGACCAAAAGCATGTACTGATCTAAAATGTTTAATAACCTTATAATCACTAATCTTATCAATACATGTCAATAATTGGTGTAAACTGCAGTTTGTCATGTTGTCATGGTCATCAGATATGACCCATTTGGATGTTCAGAGGCTCCATGGAAACACCGTTATCTTCTACAGCACTGATTCACCAGGGGGTGAATCAATTTAGAGCAGGTCGTCCAATAACTGAAGAGTTGGTGGTTTGAATCCCGCTCTGTTCGAGTCATGTTCTGTTGTGTCCTTGGGCAAGGCACTTCACCCACTTTACCTCCAATGTCACTCAGACTAGTGTATGAATGCGTATGAATGTTTAGTGGTGGTCAGAGGGGCCTTTTGGCGCAAATTGGCAGCCACGCTGACATCAGTCTGCCCCAGGACAACTGCGGTTACAAATGTAGTTTACCACCACCAAAGTGAAAATGTGAGACCGAATGAATAATGGATCAATAATGGCATAAAAAGCACTTTGGGTGCTTGGAAAAACACAATAAAAATGTGATCCATTAAAACCCACAGTGGATGGAGATACTTGTTTATTCATTTATCTATCACTCATTTGATGAAAAAAAGTCACACTGTTTCTTCTGTTTTCTCTGTTTTAATAGAATAACATTGACTTTGCTCTTTTCATGCATATCTAAACAAAACATACAAAATCAAATATAGGAAAATGCATGATTTACAGTAAAAAAAAAAAAAAAAGAAAAAAAATAAACAAAAAAAAATATATGAAAATGAATGATTTACACTAAAAAAAAAAAAAAAAAAGCAAAATACTGAGGATAATATTAAAATAAATGGTGATATATCACTTAGCAAAGGTTAAATAGAGAGAAAAATTCATTTGGGAACTGACATAAAAGTAACTCTAGGTCTTTACGGGTGAAGAAGTATATGTGCGGCCTGTGGGCATTTATTAGTATGTTTAGCTTTTGCTATATAGGATGTTATAATTTTACTGTGCACCAATAAAAACAGACAACATACAATGATAGATCAGAAATCAGAAGAAAAAAATAAAATATACTTAATTTACAGAAATACAGAGAACAGATTACTTTAATCATATATCAGATTACATAATCAAATGTGCAAAGTTGATCCAAATTACATTATAATGATCTGTAATGCTGTACATATTAAAGAATTTAACCAGTGTGTTTGACGTACTGTACTGTTTTTGCATTTGTAGCTGGTTGCCAACACAGTCCTGTTCACCAGTGTCAACCTGTCAGGGCTGTTTGTGCGCATCCTGACAGAACGAGCCCAGAGGAAGGCCTTCCTGCAGGCTCGCAACTGCATCGAAGAGAGGCTCCGCATGGAGGACGAGAACGAGAAACAGGTACAGGCACCTGAGCGCTGCTGAAACTGAGGGTAAAATTAGATGTGTATCTGTGTTTGCATTTTTTTTTGTCCCCTTCTCTGTCGTACCGTGAGTCATTTTGACACATTATCCATTTCTGTTAGATTTCTTGCCTTTTTGTCTGGCACATTTCTTAATGCTGTGCGAACACTTTGTCCTTTAGAAACTTTGCCACGTTTGATACCTACATGCATATACAGTATCTTTGTATATTTAAACTTTATCTTTTCTCTCGCTCTCTTTTTATCTCCCATTTTTACCCACAAACACACACACTCAGGAGCGCCTGCTAATGAGTCTGTTGCCCAGGAACGTAGCTATGGAGATGAAAGAGGATTTCCTGAAGCCCCCAGAAAGGATCTTTCACAAAATCTACATCCAGCGCCATGACAATGTCAGGTAGGATCCTCACATCAGCCTAACACAGCTGCAATATTTAATTCAAACCCATTTGAGCTGCGAATTGAATTAACTAATGCTACTCTTAAATGTGTCATTTTGATATAGTATTGTACATTTTCCTCATGGGAGAATTTCCAGCTGAAATTGTGGAATAAATGCTGTCACAATGCATCATATTACAGAAGTGAATAACTAAACATGTCCTAAAAACACTGAAGGCAACACAATGTAGTGTGATCTGACCCAACAGTGTCCGACAACATTATCATCTCTTCGGCTGCAAAACCCGAAATATTTAATTTTTCACAATGAATATTAAGGGTTATTCTCTGACCCTCTTGCTTGTTATCAGTTTAGATAACACTGCAGTCACAGCACATATATTAGGTTGCGCTTTCCATTCATTTAGCGGTGAATGTTGAAGCAGTAACAGAGTGGCGTTGCATATAGGCTGCATGGGATTAAAACTAACTTCTGATGTTAAGGTCAGGTCATGTTTTTGCTGGAATAAGACCAGTGTGTCGGTTGTGTTTAACACAACTTTGCGGCTCATCAGTCTGCAAGATTTTTTTTTTTTTTTTTTAATTTAGTGTTGGTGTTTCTGCTGGGGAACAGAAAGGCAGATTAGGCATTGCTTTGCAAGGAGAAGATTCTGCTCTTACGCAATGTCCTGCACAGTTGCCAAGTTTTTAGTGGTTTAGGGTCAAAGTGTTTTGTCTTAAGATTAGTATTTTTTTTACCACAATATAATGTCCACTGAGACCACAGCAAAGGTATTAGGTAACACAAACCACATTCCAGCTAGTTAAACTATATAATACGTAACACTTCCACTTTAAAGTATCTTAAATATCTTAAAATGACTTGTTATATATTTTGTTGACTTGTCTGTATATATTATATGAAATGTGTAATTGTATTCACAGTAATGGCCCTTTTCATTTTGTTGCTTGTCAGCTGTGTCATATCCCCTTTACTCATACTAACATTAACATTCCTAGCAGCTATTTCTTTAGAACGAAATGACATAATAGGAATAGGCTATATGTCGCCAAACATAATGGAAAATAAAATGTTAACAACTCTACCTCAACATGATTTCTGCCTGAGTCATTTGAAGCAGAATGTGTTTGGTTGTGGTGGTGAAAATAATGACTCCCATGATTCCAGGCTACTTCACAACACCATCTATGTCTTTTTAGGTCGTTGTTATTTTGATTGAGAGAACCCTAGCAGCGGAAATTACATATTAAGCATTTACTAGGTATTATACATCTGTCTCACATGAGAAATTAGGTCAGTTGAGTTTATTTAGCCTAAAATTACAAATTTAAAACTTTTCTTAGTGGGTTTTGAGCTAATATACTTTAGCCATCTGATATAAAGTATCCACCTGTATCAGCTGGTGTTTCTTCTCCTTATTTTTGTTTATTTGATGAGGACAATACATATTAAAGAACACTCAGTACAAAAAAAACCCATTAGTTTGTGTAAATATGCCAGATTTAGCAAGGAGCTATTTTCCATCTGTAGTCCTCAACATTTAAAACCAGACGAAAAAACAAGACAATACAGTAACATTACTATATAATAGTATACATCATACAATACGTTATTAATACAATAAATACAGTATAAACCTGCCGATAAGAATTATTACTGAGATGGAAATGAGGTGATGATCAGACATCAGGGGTGTTCACAGGTTTGATTAGATTTTAACCTTTTTTTTTTTTTTTTAGCTAATTTTTAAATGTAGAAAAGGTGGAGATTTCTTGAATCGTCTTTGGAAAACTATTCCAGCTCTTACTGCCTATAGCAGAGATTATGTTTTGACCTTTTCTAGCTGTGAAATGTATAGATCTGATGTTTGTGGATAGATTAGCTCCTCTGTGTTTCACCTTAATGTTGATGTTGTCTTAAAGTAAAGTGTATAATATTGAAGGAAGTCATCAGATATCTTACACGTGCCAAAGTAGTAATCCTATTGTAAATAAAAATCTGCAATATGACTTAATTATAATAAAATAAATATAGTCTGTGCCAGCAGCACAATGTAAAACTATTAAACAAACTGCATCATTTGTATTTAACCCTTTGACGCATGAATAATGAGAACCTTAGTTAAGATTTTTTTTTTCCCTGAGTTTTTTTTTTCTTCTATAGGCATGAAAAAACAATGTGACTGAAATTTTTTTAATAAACCCATTTTTTTAGGGAGTTGCAAAAATATCCACTCAGCTGGATACCATGCATTTAATTTTTGAAGCAAAGAAACATGTATTTAAAGCACAATAACAGAAAGTAATATACTGTGTGAAAACTATGAAATAATTTTTTTTAAATGCAGCTAATTTGATGTTTTCTCACACTGTATCATACTCTAATACTAGTTATTATGAAGTCCATAGAGATAATATGTTAAAAAAAACATGTTCATTACAGTCTAATAATAACTAGCAATTGATTTACACTCAAACACGTTACTGCAGGTCAGGTTTATCCAGAACAGCAAAGTTACAGTATTTGGATAAATTACAGTGTATGGGATGATGCATAATCGTTCGTTGTGTTGGCTGATCGGACGGTTGTAACTGGCAAGACAAATTTTGTTGCTCTGAAATATGTGCAATGACAAATAAAGGCAATTCAATCCAATTCGATATGGAACTAAAACAACAAATTCTTTGAATATACAAGAAAACAGCCGTAGAATGGACCAAAAGCATCTATTGATCTAAAATGTTCAATTACCTTAAAGCTACTAATCATATCAATACATGTAAATAACTGGTGTAAAACACAGTTTGTCATCTTTTCATGGTCATCAGATATGACCCATTTGGACGTTCAGAGGCTCTGTAGTGAATAACAAAACACCGTCATCTTCTACAACACCGATTCACCAGTAAAACCCAAGTAATTTGATAAATGCCAGTGGAGACACTTGGTTTAAGTTCAGTTAATGTTATATTGGACTGAAAAACTCACTTTTTCCTCAGTGTTTTCTCTGTTTTTGGTAAGATAACCCTCAAATGTAATCTCAGCATGACGATTAAAGTACATGATCAGTAAAATAAATATCAAAAAATCCCTGATTTTTACTGAAAAAATGCAAAATGGAGAGGATAATATTTTTGATAAATGTTATAAATCACTTAGAAAGATTAAATAAAGAGAAAAAATTGTTTGGGAGCTGTCACAAAAGTAGCACTGGGTCTTTACGGGTTAAGATCTTTATCTGAGAAAGAAAAAAAACAACAACTTTAGCTGTGAATAATATTAGTTTCACTTTTCTTCCTCACTTACGCAGCTGTAGTTGGCTGCAATGAATGTCTTAACTGTTTACCACTAAATTGTGAACAAAACGTGTGAAAACAACTCCACTCTCACCCATCTCTAAATCTGATTTTCATAAATCTAAGTCTTCATGCGAGAGTCTCACTGTTCTGTTAAATCTCCCTTACCATGGTTCAACTTTTCATTGTTTCCTTTTTGTGCCTTCATCCTTCCCTCTGTGTCCTCAGAGCAGCAGGGAAGCTTGAGGAGGAGTGTTTGCTTAGCCCCGGGATTAAGTTGCTGCAGGGGATTAAATGCAATGGAGACTACATTTGCGTTGCATAACAGTGTGTGTGTGTGCGCGTCGGTTAAGACACATCTCAGTGGAGCTGTGCTGATTGCTTTTGGGCCTTGAACTCCTTCAGATAGCACCACCCTTTTTGAGAGTGATCTAGACCGGATACAGACATGATTTATGTGATTTGGGTGGACTGTAATTAGAAAGTAAACAGTGTGCTGCACAATTTACTCAGAGTTATCTTCATTATGTTTGTAGATTGTGGACAGTGTTTGATTTGATTAACATCCAGCCAAGATGGTCTTGCAGTCCTCAGTCTGTAAATGAGTATGAAATAAAATAAAATAACAAAACTAAGGTTTAGTAACAACATATATACAGTCTTATGTTTAATTTCTTATTTTTTTTTCCTATCAAGTGAAATCTTAATTTAATTCCTTTTTGCTTCCTCTACTTCTATGGTATTCTCATTAACAATTTGCATTTAATTAACTGTGATTAATAATATTAAAACTGTGATAAATGAGGCACATGCACTGTTTGTTATCACCGCTCTCACTATTGAAGATCATTCTTATTTATCACATTAGATCATTATTTAGTCCTCATTTATCACAGCCTATTTAATGTCATTCCAACAGCGAAACAGATTACTGACACACAAAAAAAAAAAAAATCACATATTTGTGTTTTGAAGATGCCGTACTTGTGTCGCTGATAATCCAATTAATTATTCAGAAACGTGTTGCAGTACAATCATCTGTGTTACATCAGATTATTGACCAGACGTCAGCACACACTGTTGCTCCAGAGCGGTCCATTCAGCAGTAACCCCACGACTGGCACATGTCCTGTGTCTTCAGCAAATCGGAATAAATTGAAATCACACTTTCCAAAATAGCTACAGTAATACCGCCTATGAGGGAAGAAGGAGATTAGCATAATTGGGTGAATAACTCCCTTGAATATGAGCCATTGGATTGGAAATGATGGATGAAAGTAGAAACAATATTAAATATTAGTCAATTTTAGTTAGTGCAGGAATAGCTATGTTTGTGCTGAAATAATCTCAACTGTAGCGGTTTACAGTATCTACTTCTTTGTGCGTTTACAGGCAGAAACTTTGGGAGGAGGTAGTACTGAGGTGGGAATAACGGCAAAAGCAGGTACAGAGTTATTAATAGAAAAGCATCGTTTCTAGTCTCTGTGGTGCATAATACGCTTTATAAAAGAGCTGAAAATATGCATAAAATACAAGTAGCTGTAAATGCAACATTAATCCTCCAACTCATATGTGTAAATATTTTCTGGGTATATGTTTAGATGTGTGTATAATTAAGTAATGAATTAAATAATACACACACACACACACACACACACACACACACACACACACACACACACACACACACCCCTGTATTGCAGTTTAGTAACTGCATGCTCAGCGGTTGCTATTACAGACTTTGCATTTGTCTTTGTGATTTAGTTTGCCTGTCCAACCGCGCTTGGGTACTGTTACTAATTTCCCTTCGCACTTATATTTTATGTTATTTAATACAGTGTACACCCTGAGATTTTGTTGTTTTTGAACAAGATGAAGTGCGCTCATTGCTCACATTAATACAGTGCTTAATCATAAACATTTATTTGAACACTGAGTGTGCAGTTACAAACAGAAACATTTGTGGCCTATTTCAAAGGTACCAGCAGCATCTTTTGACCTACATTAAATGCTGATCACAAAACATTCATCACCAAATTCCTCCCAAGCACACTGTATCTGAAGCCATAAAAAATTGTGGTGTCTGAACCGCAGATGACTTAAACATAGGCCTTGCGTTGTTGCCATGCTTCAAAATAAAAATAATTAAGTGGGGTGAAGGTATTGGGGGGAAACTTTGGGGGAAAGTAGAAGGCAGTAAAGGCTCAGTTGCTACTTTTGTGGTAGTTCTGTATTTCTACCTGTCTTAACTGATTTATCACCATTGCTTTTAATATTATCCTCTGTATTTTTTGTGTGTAAATCTGTTATTGTCCTATATTTAATTTACAGATAATGTATGTGTTTATAAAAACTCAGAATAAATTCAAAATGAATTAATAAAAACTGAGAAAAATTGAGAAAAAATTACCGCACTTTTTCAGCAGATATTTCTAATTGAATGTAAAAACAAAACAAACTGAATGTCTTAATAAGCTCTGCTTCTTCTCACTCCCTTTCGGGCTTTTGTTCTTCAGGGGTGGTATACTAATGGGGACTTCTGCAGA
>JAPTGZ010000010.1:20287726-20299051 GCA_029814645.1 Fowleria isostigma | reverse complement strand
GGACATTTCCTGAAAATTTCATTAAAATCCGTCCATAACTTTTTGAGTTATTTTGTACACAGACAGACAAACAAACATAAACGGCGGCAAAAACATAACCTCCTCGGCGGAGGTAATAACAGTCATGGTTTCCAGTATGTATAATTTTTTTTTAACGCTGT
Organism: Fowleria isostigma; assembly: GCA_029814645.1. Lineage (NCBI taxonomy): Eukaryota > Metazoa > Chordata > Actinopteri > Kurtiformes > Apogonidae > Fowleria > Fowleria isostigma. The sequence continues at coordinate 20,298,890 of JAPTGZ010000010.1, read as the reverse complement.
ATGTTGCAGCCCCTCAAATAAAACCCAATCTCATGTTTATGATGGACATTCATGCGTGTATTCCAGCCAGTGGGAAACACCACATGCATATCTGTCACACCACCCCCTCCCTCCCTCTCTCTCTCGCTGTCAGCTTCTCCGCTCGCCAGCCTTTCAACTGTTGTCATGTCCACAGAGCCAGGATGTCAGTGTAAACCTCCGTCCCGGTCTGTGCCAGTCTGGTCCGGTACCTCTGGGACAGATTACGGCCCTTTGCTCCCCACTGTTCCCATCCTGGCCTCTCCTGCTGTGACAGGCTGCTCCTTGTCCTTTGCCATGGCTAGAGGCTGTTAATGCCAGTCAGCCGCTTCAATAGTGGGAATCTTTATGCCAGCCAGCTGAGTAACCTCTGGCAGTGTGTGTGTGTGTGTGTGTGTGTGTAGGTGTGTAACTTTGGCTGTGGTTTGTGCAGTGTGGCTGGCTCCTGGCCTCCTGCCTGCTGTGTCTCTCTTAACCTCTTTGTGGGTCACATCCACTCTTGGAACCACTTTTAAACGCTGGAAGCATGACATATAACATTACAATGACCGACCCCGATGCTATGCAACACGGAGAGGGTGAACCTTGTGCGCCACACTCTGTCTGTCGCTTCCTCTCATCTCATTATAGCAGCACATCATAGTAAGACATTTGGCTGCCTACACAGTGTCAATAACGTAGACGCGTTCGACACTGACGCTACGAAGCACCGTGATTAGGATGCATAATATCGTGAAAAAAAGCTGTAAATTTGCATCTAAATCTTACTGTAAAGGGGCACAATGTGTCAAACAGTGAAAGCAGAAGCAGAATGGGGCATATGCAGCATGAAGAATATGGATTACAGCAGGGTACCAGAGGCTTTTATGAATGCTGAGCGGCTTTTATGGGAATGCCAGATATAAAATCACAAGTCTTTATGTTTAAACATTTTCACACTCCATTGCTAGAGCAACAATACATGAAGCCCTAAGGCTGCTGAAAGCTGTAAATGAGTCAGGAACAACAGGGTGGTGTATCTCTCGCTTTGTGTATTTGTATTTCACATTAAGCTGTTTCATCTCCTCCCACCTCTCATCCCTCTATTGTTGATGTGGACTTCTGCCTCCCACAATCCTCCTCTCCGCCCTTGTTCTCTCTCCATTAGGGAGCTGGCAGCTCAGATCAGGTGATGCTGCACTTGACTCATTTCCTGTGGGGATCGATGGCCACATTCAATCAAATGGCTGGAAGCTAATGGCTTTAGTGGGGCTTGGGGGCGGGGCCAGAGTGCCCCAGCTGAGGTCAGCACCAGACAGCCAAGATAAGTGTAAACGTCCCTCCTGGTGGAAACTGTTAAAGGGCATCTGAATGGAGATAAGGTCCACCCCGGTAACAAAAACCGTGATTCACACCTGCTTCAAAAGGCCTTTTTAACCATTGTATTCTACTTATATAAAGTTCAACCATTTTCTGGAGGCAGTTCTGACTGCTGGGAATGTTGAATGTTGCATAAACTAACAAGTATGTTTCGAATTGAACCGAGGGTGCAGCTTTAGAGGTTATTTTAGTTTTTTTCGCTGGAAATAAATGTTGGAATAAAAAGCCAAGGGGCTCAGGCTGACATGTTCTTAGAGGTTCAATGTGTAGGAATTCGGGACACTTAAGCGCAGAAACAGAGTGTAATACTGTGTGTAATAAGAACCGTTATTTTCATTTTATTCCACCTGAGTATGCCAGAATGAACCTTTTTTGTTTCATGGCAGGTGGTGTCTGGCATTAACGTGCATTACTCCTCTGTTGGATCAGAGTTTTCCTTTGCTTTAAACCGAAATTCCACAACGGAGTCACCAAACATGGATTTGGAGGAGGCTCTTTGTGCTTCTGCTGCCATCATAGGTGAGAGCTCTTAACTCTTTCCCTCTTGGACGCCAAATAGAAACAACCTATATATACACATTACTATGAAAAATTTAGTTTTTTCCAGTGTATTTTTTGTTTTTCTGGTGGCTACAATTGCCACTACTTTGGCAAATTTCCAGAAAAGCTAGTGAAAATATATTATTATTATATTTTTTAAATTTTTTTGAAAATAAAAATAAAATAAAAAAAAAAACTAAAAAAAAAAAAACGAAAGGAAAGGAAAGGAAAATATCCTCATATTTTGGGCTCTACTTTTGGTTTAACAATGGTATATATGGATTCTTGACCGCTGTGCAGAGATGTATCATTGTCACTGTTTTTTATGGAATTGTGTTTAAGATGGCGGCACAGCAAATTAGGGAAACCAAAACAGCTAAAAAAAGTTAAATCTATTATGCAAACACACAAGAATTTGTGACAGTGTTCTCAAGTGTTTTTATGTTCAATACAAACCATACCATCAGTTTGGGAGTGTTTGTTGGACTTCATTAGCTGTAACCAACAGAACACAATCCACAGATGTGTACCATAATCCCCCAGAATTTCAATATCCACAAACATGTTTTTTATTTGTGTTGTGTGAAATGTTATCCGCAAAAATACAGAGCAATTTGCAGATATGCATAACTTACTCTGTCAACACATATTTTAATTTTACATCCAGTGGTTTACACAAGACAAATTTAAAAAGTTCATGTTTGTGGATAGTAAAATATTTGTGGAATATGCTGCACATTTGTAGATTGTCTTCTGTGGGTTGCAACTAATGAAGTCCAATAAAAACTTCCATACATCAGTAAATTCATTATGAACAAATTTTTCTACACTATAAGGAGGTTGATGTGTAATATGTTATTTTCTACTTAACCCGGAAAGACCCAAACATTCAATGCTGACCAAAGTCATTCACTTTATAAGATGGTTTATATCTATTGATCTACTAATCATATCAATACATGTCAATAATTGGTGTAAAATGCAGTTTGTCATCTTTTCATGGTCATCAGATATGACCTGCTTGGATGTCCAAAGGCTCTGAAGTGAACATAGAGACACTGTCATCTTCTACAACACTGATTCACCAGTAAAACCCTTAGAGTTTGATCAATGACAGCAGATGGAAATGGTTGGTTTATGCTCAATTTATGACATATCTTACTGAAAAAGTCACTTTTTCTACAGTTTTCTCAGTTTCTGATATAATAATTCTCAACTTTGACCTTAGCATTTCTGAACATCTGCATGATAAATACATTAAATATAGAAATATACTAGATTTCACTTAAAAACGCAAAATACAAAGGGTAATATTAGAATAACTTGCGACAAAATCACTTAAAAAAGGCTAAAAATAGAGAATTTGAGATTTGGGAAGTGTCACAAAAGTCACAGTGGGTCTTTATGAGTTAAATATTCTTCATTAATGCACATGTTTTCCTGTTTGTGTGTGTCAGGTGGGCTGTATGCCGTGGTTATGGGGTAGTGCCAACACCAACAGCTCCATCGTCATCATCGATGTGAATAGCGGTGCCAACCACACCATGGATGAGCTGCCATGTGACGGCGCTCGCTACGCTTTTCTATCTTGTGTGGTGGGCACGCTCACACTCGCACTTTTCCTACGTGTGTCCTGGCTGCCAAAGATGGCGCTAATGCTCCTTCTGGGGGTCCTCTATGTCACCGTGTTGGAGCTCAGTGGCTTTCGCAAGACAGCAGGGTAAGGTTCACAGCACAGCGTCGCTACAAGTACCAAGCACCCACAAACACGCAAAACAAATTTCTGCCATCTCCTAACAACACACACATCAGAACTTAAAGTGAATCCCGCTGAATTCCAACAGCGCGTCTGAAGCAGTGAAGCATTGGCTGTGAAGGCCTGGCAATGGTTTAGGCTTTGTGTGCAAAGGGAACAGATAGCTGGGAGTTCCAGGACCATTTACAGTACATGTGCTGAGATATGTGTGTGGAGGAGTCTTTGCTTGTCTTCAACCCACACACTCTTCCATTTCCCACCCTTTGAAGCAGCACATGTGCTCATTAGTTCCAAATCAGAAGCCTGAAAGGACAATGTGGGCTGGATGATGGGAGCATGTTAGTGGTTTCAACCCAATACCGAGGGACCTGATAATTTTATTGGGACTCAGATCATAAAAGAACTGCCTCAAAAACAATAATGTTGGAACTGTTATGTTTATTAGGATCTCTTCAGGGGAAAAAATGACTAATTTTGTTTAGAGGCAGCTCTCTACAATAATGTTTCCTAGATTAGTTTTCCTAAATTTGACCATATTTTGTTTTGTTGTTGATCCCTCAAAAGAATTCTTGTCGTTATTTAAAAAGAAGCCTTCTCTCATGATTGCTCTGTGTGGGGTCCAGTCAACCCTCCTGCGTAGTTTTCTGTGTGGTCTGGTCCCAGTGCTGACTTGAGTGTTGGTCTCTTCCACAGTGGGGGGTCCTTCCACATCCGGGGCTATGAGCCTATCCTGTCTCTGTTGCTTTTTGTCAGTGCCCTGGCCCTCCACTCCAGGCAACTCGACCTCAAACTACGCTTGGACTTCCTATGGGCTGTGCAGGTCAGAAACTGAATATTTGTATGTGTGAAGCAAGCCATTATAAGTCTGTCACGCTTTCTTCAAGATCCTCTACAAGTTCTAATAGAAGTATGCAACAAAAATGCTGCCATTTGGGGTTTGTTGTATGTAAACCCTTTGGTTATGTGTTGAGGCTTTTATGTTTACATTCTTCCTGCAGGCTGTCTTTTCTGTTGAGAAACTTGTTTTGTCTTGGTTTTACCAGACCCAAAAGTGTAATATAGGACTGTTTTGTGTATTTGGATTGAACTATTGAAATTTTAAATATTTATTAAGCAGCATTAGCCATGTCAGGTCCAGAAAACCTGTCAAAATACACTCTAGACATCCAATAGCATGTGTTGTAAGAGATTTTTGTGACCCCATGTGGTGAAAAAGTGTAACAAACCACAGTCTTAATGGTGTTATTGGTGTGTGGATTTTTGTGGTTGATGAATGAGGACAGGCGGAGGAAGAAAGGGATGGAATGGAGAAAGTCAAACTGGACAACCGGAGGATTCTCTTCAACCTGCTGCCTGCACATGTGGCCCAGCACTTCCTCATGTCAAACCCCAGGAACATGGTGAGCCTCGCTAATAAACAGGCAGACATGAAAGACAAGCAGGTAGATAAAAAAAGACAGAAGGAATAAAGAACGGCATTTTTTAAAAGAAATATTTAATCATGTTTTCATCGTATTTGTTTCTCCATAAGGATCTTTATTATCAGTCCTACGCACAAGTAGGTGTCCTGTTTGCGTCTATTCCTAACTTCAATGACTTCTACATCGAGCTGGATGGCAACAACATGGGAGTGGAGTGCCTGAGACTACTGAATGAAATCATTGCTGACTTTGATGAGGTACCGATTTTGTTTCTCTTGACTTTGAACATACATTACTGGGAGTTTGGCATTGCATTGTAGCTCTGTGGGTTTACTTGAATGTGTACTTTGCAGCTCATGGACAAGGAGTGCTACAAAGACATAGAGAAAATCAAAACCATTGGCAGTACATACATGGCAGCTGTGGGCCTCGTCCCAACCATCGGAACAAAGGTGGTATTTTGTGTGTGCATGTGCATATTTTCTGTGGATATACATTATAGGTTCGCAGTGATCTCTATCAATGCTGATCTCTCTCTTTGCTCTTTCCGCAGGCCAAGAAGTCCGTTTATGACCATCTCAGCACCATTGCAGACTATGCCATTGAGATGTTTGATGTTTTGGATGAAATCAACTATCAGTCATACAATGAATTTGTCTTGAGAGTGGGTACGTTCATCCCGCTACATTAAAGCTCCTGACCCAGTTAAGAAGTAAACACTAATGTTGCTGGCGTGAAAGCTGCATTTTATGATACAGTTGTTTTTAAGATTGAAATGTGTTTTGTGTTTGTGTAGGTATCAACGTGGGTCCGGTGGTTGCGGGGGTGATCGGCGCCCGGCGGCCTCAGTATGACATCTGGGGGAACACAGTGAACGTGGCCAGTCGAATGGACAGCACTGGAGTACCAGGAAAGATACAGGTATTCAGATTACTTTAGGAAATAAACTATATTCTCAGCTTATATTTTAAGAGATGTTTGGTTTACAGATGGAGTTGGAGAGAATGGAATAAACATTGAAACCACAGTACAACTTTCATTCAGGGTGTGGCCTCGCTGAGCATAGACCCAGTCCATCTCCACACTTAAACACTCATGGACAGAGTTGCATTCCTGTGAAATCTGTGAGGACTCATGGCTCTCCCACTGTCAAACAGTCACATGCATGAAGAATGTTGCAGATATTTTAGCACGCTTTCAGCAACCGAATTCAGTCTATTTCTATAGACTGAATTCCCTAACAGCACTGTAGCATTAAAAAGGAGACCAAGAATTTTTAAAAGATAAAGTATTTTGGGTTTGCTTGTGTGCTTAAATGTGGAAAGAAACATTATATTAACAAGGATTAACCCATAAAGACCCGGTGGTACTTATGTGGCAGTTCCCAAATGAATTTTCCCTCTATATTTAAACTTTCTTATGAGACTTATCACCATTTATGGCAAAATAATCCTCTTTACTTGAACATTTTTCAGTGTAAATCATGTATTTTCCTGTATTTACCCTCTTTGTTACATTTTTTTGTGTGCAAATCATGCATTTTCCTATATTTACTTCACTGACTATGTGGATGTGGTAACACCTTATACTAAGACACACATATTCACCATTAATTAGCTGCTTACTAACATGTATATAAGTTGCGTACTAGCTATTTGTTAGTCATAAATCATTAATTAATACCTTATTCTGCAAGACCTTATTCTACCCGTTGTAGTCTCTTAACTAGGAATTTCCTCTATATAAGCTCCTAATTACTGCTTATTCATAGTAAGTAAGTTGTATATTAATTATGACCTCAATATTTGCAGTTTTGTGTTTTGGTCTATATGTATAGACCACTTTTTGTAAGTATTATTAACAAAAGAATAACGGTTCCTACGATACTACCGCCTTATAAACCCCGTACTGAGTAAAGCATACTGACATCATAATTAATATACATAATTAATTAACTTAGTAACTATGAATAAGTGGTAATTAGCAGTTAATATAGGGGAAACTGTTAGTATAGGGTCTGGTAAGGGGAGAATGAGGTCTTGCAGAATAAGGCATTAATTAATAATTTATAATCACTAGAAATAGCTAGTACACTACTAATATACATGTTAGTAAGCAATTAAGTTGAATATTTGTGTGTTAGTATAAAGTGTTACCATAGATGTTCATTAAAGCTCAGAGTAAAATCAAAGGAAAAAGAAACAAAGGTAGGAAAAAATTTGGAAAAAGTGATCTTTTCAGCAAAAATATCATAAACTAGGCATAAAAACAGAAGTCTCCATCCACTGTCATTTAACAAACTCCATAGGTTTACTGGCGAATCACTGTTGTAGAAGATTACAGTGTTTCCATGTTCACAACATTACAACTGCATTTTACACCAATTATTTACATTAATTAATAGGCTTAGTGGATCAACAGGTATTAAACACTTCAGATCAGTGGTTTTGGTCAGTGGTGGGTGTTTGAGTTTTTATGGGTGAAATATGGTTCATATAAAACTTATGAAATCACCCACATCTTTTCATTTCATTTTGGGCTCTCTAAGGCAAGATGTTCAGGTATTCAGTTCCTTAAGTGCATTGGCTGTGAAGAAAGTTAAAAAAAAAAAAAAAAAAGTAGAATAAAAAGTCCCAAACCAACAATAGGAAAGATGTTTTTGTGTTGTCAAGGTAACATCACATGTTTCAAAAGTACTGTCCCAGTCCTATTTATTCTATTTTAAGCCTTTGCAGCCCCTCGCACTCAATCACTTCACCACGTAACGTCAGTAAGTCTGTGAGGGTTTAGTGATAAGGCCGGAGGGTGGAGATTGGGATTGGGCCATAAAAAGCAGAGGCACCGGGGAGCAGTTTACTCATTTACACAAATGAATCTCAGTGGTTTAACACTTGATCAAAACGTTACAGTGCCGGTGTGCGAGGGGAGTCACGCACTGGAATTGTTTCAAGCTGTTTGTTTCAATGTGTTTCTAATCCAGGTCACAGAAGAGGTGTATCGTCTGCTCAATACCAACTATGATTTGGTGTGTCGGGGCAAGGTCAGTGTCAAGGGTAAAGGTGAGATGCTTACCTACTTCCTGGAAGGGAAAGTTCAGGGTGTGGGCACTGTAACCACCTCTTCAGTGATGCGTTCGGCCAGCCTGGCGCGGCGTATACACTCCTGTGGAAAGACGAGCGTACCGACCAATTTGGGCAGCGTCTCCTCTGCCGCCAGCCTGACTGCTCATGCCAGCGTGGGTAGCAACATTCAGATGAACGCTGCCAACAGCAGCAACAGCCAAGCAACATGCCTGACCTCATCCTGTGTGCCCGCAGTGGGTGAGGTAGAAGAGGAGGACGACATAGAGGTGACAGAGATTGAGATTGAAACTGTGGCGGCGGTTGCAGATGTGGCCGTGTAACAGTCCGGAAGAAAGTTGAGACTGAAAACTCACCTGAAAGCATTAAAGGAAAGAAACCCTGGTTGAAGACCTAGAAAAGACAGGGCTATCCAGGTACAGTATTTCCTATAAACCCTGAGCAACGAGCATGACCAGATCACGCTCATTCAGGACGTAAACTACATTTTCAGCATGACGATACAGACAATCATACTTACTTTACTTCTTGGAGACAAAATGCAGAGAGACAAAAACGTACCCGGGATCTCAAATCCTCTTTTAACAACTCAATGATAGATAAGTAGATTTGTGGTATTGCTGGGTTTCCTCAGATCCAGGTCAAATGTAAGTCTTTATTTTGTATGTACAGTTCCAAATACCAAGGATATGTGCATTTATATCCAGAAGAAGACTGACCACTATCGCTATTGCTTTTGCACTGTCTTTCTGATTATGCCAAGGATACATTGCATTATTTACAGTATAAAATTGTGTTTCTTTTCGGTGTATGTAAGCATGCATGCGTGTACTGGTGTGTGTGTGTGTGTGTATGCATGTGTGATTATTTCAGAATTGTAACGAAACACAGCACAAAATACTTTTTATACTCTGAGCTCACTGAACAAACATAGATTTTTTTTGTTGAGACATATAGTCAATAGTGCATGACTTTCTAAGAGTGGACAGCCATAGTATCTCTTGTTGAAAGTAAACCAAAGTAATAAGCTTTTCATACAGCTTGAGTTTTACTGCGTATATTGCCTCACCACACAAGACAGAAGCTAAACATACAGACACATTTCGATGTGTCACATGTAATTACAGACACTATCATTAGATTTCAAATGTATAATTTTGAACTTGAAGTGACCACAAAAATGGCTAAAACATATTTTGACCAGTAGCTAATGTTTTTACATATATTTTATATATAAGAGTGTCAAGTTATGTGAAGGAAGGAAGGGGATATAAGGAGGAATTCTCCTGTATTTGATGTGTATTTTATAAAGAGAGTATTTAATGCCAAACCTGGACCAGTTGCAAAGTACAAATGACTTAAATGTCAACCACTGCACCCTTATGTGTGGTACAGACATTTAAAGGACACCACTTATTCACACAGACACAAGCATATGATGCACACAAAAACTCACACGGACATGAAAGTCTAAACTAAACAGCAACCAGTGGCATCTGCAGACGTTCCATGTACATGCACATATTCTCTGCAGGCCACAGACATGCTACCGTAGTCTTTCAGGCATACGTTATTCTAGTTCGGCTTTTAGCTATAGTCCGGTATGTTTTACCCTCAGAAAACATAAGCTTCAGCACGTCTGTCAGAATCAGTCCGATAAATGTGAGATACTCTGGATCTCTTTATAGCCTAAATCTTTATCAGCATAGAACTTTCACATAATCTGCAAAAGTGTAAATACATCATGTTTCAAGTTCTTGCCTTACTTAATAAGCTTACAGTGATTGCAACCTGCCTTTTTAGATATATTCACTTTGATATGCAGATCATACTTTTTGTAAATAGCCAAAAGCTGTAAACTTATGTATGTTGTATCTTGTACAGTGTAAAGTTGGGTTATTTAATATTTTGTAATAAAGACAATATTGGTGTATAAAATATCAAAAGGCGTGTGTTTTTTATTATTATTTTTTTCACACATATAATCAACAACAAAACAGAGCACCTATATATTCTCAAAAAACATACTTTATGCTCAAAAACAAGTAAGAAGAACATTCTTATTAAATCTTACTATATTTTCACGGTGATTACTTATCAATTATCTCATGATCATAATTCCAGACCTCTTATTTTTTAAAAGGGAAGTGGACTCTGTGTGTATGTGTGTCACGGGCATCACAATTCGGAAAGAGCTGACTGCTGCAGTTTGGTATACTTATGTATTTTTGGTCAAGAAAGAGACTAGCGAAAACAGCAAGTTAATAGGACCAATATTTTGGGAGATAGTAATTTTGGAATACAACAGCCTAACAATCACTAGGCCCAGAATCACGTTGCCTACACTTAGATGCTAATGGGGTGGTAACATTAATGTCAGTACTTATAAAATCTGCTCAAATCCCAAAAGTCAGCTCTCCCCAACATAAAAACTACCTGCTAAATCCAGAAAGCATGGTTCCCCATGGGTCAACGCACTAGTATACATGTTACACAAAAATACACAAACCTACATACATACATCAAATACTCATAAACTCTTGTATCTAATAAATTAGCTATGTTATATTACCTACATATATGTACATATTTACCAATTAGTACATTATTTTCATTATATACATGACTTTTAGCTTTAATAACATTATACATCCACTGTGGTGTCCTTTCTTTCTTTCCCCAATAAAGATGACATTTGACAACCCCCCCCATACCCTTAACGACAAGTTTTGACACCTCTGTTATATCACTAAAGATGTGATTTGACAACTATTAGAACAGGTTCTATTTTTCAAATGTAATAGAGGCTGTGATAGGTGGAGGTGACCACAACTCATTGGTCCAACCAACAGGATTAAATAATACATTTCCTTTAATTTTTTATTGCTTTATTTTTTTTTTTATTTCTTTAAAAAATATATTTTTTTTTAATGTTGCTTTTAATTTTTTTAATTTATTTACCTTTTTAAATTTTTATTTCTTATTTTCAA
>JAPTGZ010000010.1:20261784-20274703 GCA_029814645.1 Fowleria isostigma | reverse complement strand
GCATTGTACTGACAAAAACAGTGCTTTTAGACATTCCATTTTTCTTTTCTGTCTGTTTTAGTCACATGATACACACAAGAGTTAGTACTTGATTGCATAGCCATTGTTTTTGATCACTTTTGATGGTCTAATAATTTTTTCCCTGACTATTTCCCTCAGACTTCATAATCTTAACCCATAAAGACCCAAACACCCACCATCGATCAAAATCATTTACTGATATAAAATGTTAAATAACTGTTAATCCACTAATCCTATCAATAAATGTAAATAATTGGTGTAAAATGCAGCTTGTCATCTTTTCATGATCATCAGATATGACCCATTTAGACATTCAGAGGCCCCGTAATAAAAATAAACACACATTCATCTACTGCAATGCTGACTTACCATAAAACCAGGGTGCGAATTATCGCTCCATAATTGGGGGGGGGACTCCCTTCACTTCTTCTACAACCATCATGTGGGCACTTTTCTTTTCCTCACAGTGTATCTGTGAAGAAAATTGAATCTTAATTCAATAAAATGGTATATGGGCTCTCTAGTGAAGCTACAAATATCTAGCTAGAAATAAGAGATTATGGAATGTAGAAAAAATACAAACCAATTTCAAACAATGGGGTGCACTATTTAGCCTAGTCTACAGGCTGTTTTTTTTTATGCTGCCCTTAGAGGTTATACTGATCAGTGTTGTGCATGATCTAGTTCAATTATTTTTCTAAGAATTGAACTTATTTATAACTAAAGAACTTGAACCAGTTTAGACTTTTTGTGAGATTCTGAGGTCCAGATAAAATCTTGGTAATATGGGGTTACTGTCTCAGCTGTGATAAATGATATCCATAATATTCACAACAGTTGGGGATGGTAAAGATGGGCAATATGACGGGGGTTTTATTTGGAAAGATAAGCACACAATGCTCAGTTTTTTTCCTTCACTTAAAAAAAAGGAACTGAACATTAGCTAGTTCTCAACTGAAATGTGAACTAAGAACATGAATCAATGTATTTTATTTAGTATGAACTGAACTTTGAACACGTTCATGTGATGTGAAAACTTGCAAAACACTGTCATTGATTGTACTTCTACAGGCAATTTATAAAATGATAAAGGAAATAGAGGGAGTTTATCTCTTTGGAACATTATAATCAATTTATCTCAGAAAAATAAGCCTTTGTTTAAATACAGACTTAGCTTATGTTGCTAAGAAGTTAGCTAACATTAACATGAACTGTACCAGCCTCAGTAATTTAATTTATAAACACGTCAGCTTGTATCCATAAACAAACAAAACAGTTTACTAGGGTTGTGAAATAATACATTTTCAAAGAGCTAGACATCTGCTAGCTACTTACATGTCATGTCAATGTCATGACAGGAAAAAGGAATTTACCAAACACTAGAGAATGGATTTACAGTCGCTTTTAGTGCCGTAGTTTAAAATGGTACGGTCCAAATAGGGGTGTCTGAAATCGTTTTAAATTAAATTCTTCCTACACTAAGAATGGACTTTACATATACAGTATTGGATTTTTTTCCCCCCACAAAGAATAATATGACCCCCTTTAACCAGATTTTTTTCTCTTTTGGGGAGGAGGGTCTGGGTCTTCATTGGGGGTTACAGACCCGCCCCCCCAACTTAATTCGAACTGCATGTATCCATGGAGTTTGATAAATGACAGTGAATGAAGACACTTGGGTTATGTTCAGTTAATGACATATATTGCAAAAAAAAAGTCACTTTTCTTCATTTTTGTCTGTTTTTGATATAATAACCGCCACCTTTAATCTGAGGTTAAACGAACATCTACATGATCAGTAAATTAAACATAGGACAATAAATGCAAAGTAGGCTACAGAAGATAATATTACAGTAAATTGTGATAAATCACTTAAGAAAGGTTAAATAAATAAAAACATTTGAAACTGCCACAAAAGAAAAACTGGGTCTTTATGGGTTAAAATATTAAAATATGAGTCAAAACAAAACAGAGCTGCACCAATCATCAAAGTGTTTTATTTTTTTAAGACAGTATGTTTTTATCATCAGTTTATTTTTTCCCCTTCTTCTAGATGAAACTGATGTTACTGACCAGAGCTCCCTGCACTACCTGCTGGGCCTCAATCTCCCTCTTGACCACCAAGACCAGGAGGGCCAGGAGAGCATTAAGGCTAAAGTCAATGCAATCCGCAATAAACTGGTGCAGCAGGTGAGGAAAAGAATCAACATGACTGATGGAGACACTTTAGACAAATATACCTTCCTTCCACAAGAGGGAGCACTTGATATTATAGTAGCTGGGTTATTTTTAATAGAAAACTAGGATTAATCTCATTGTATGTGTGTTTGTGTGTATTGAAGTCATCTCTAAATGTGGGGCATGTTTTGTTTTTAGGGTCCTTGTCACACTGAACTACACACAGCATTGGACATGATTGCCAGCTCCCAGCAGAAACTAGGAGAGAAGTTCACAACGTTCTACTTACCCAACTGTGACAAGCATGGCTTCTACAAGGCCAAGCAGGTGAGATATTAAAGGAATGCAACAATAAAAATCAAAACAAAAGGTATTCCACCTGAAGCTCCTGAGTGACATATTTTCTGTTTGTGTGTGTGTCTCAGTGTGAGTCGTCTCTGGTCGGACCACCTGCTCGCTGCTGGTGCGTCTCCTCCTGGAACGGGAAGAAGATCCCAGGGTCAAGTGACCTCCTCGGTGACTCAGAGTGCCATCAAGAAGTCACTCACTAAAGGATGGACCTTATTATCTGTTAACTATTGAGCATACATACATGCACATATATACAAAAGAACATGCAAAACCAACAATGCAAAATATGTTTCACAGGTAAATTCATTTCCATGCATTTGCCTGTGAAAAAAACATACTTACATCAAAACACAATGTAAAGTTCTATACCAGGGACAAGATTTCCTTTTATTTTATTTACATGATGTATGTATCAAGCCTTATTTATTCCGAACTTGTATATTCTTACAAGCATTAACCATTTGTCATTTTTAGATTTTTTATATGTTTGCCTTTTTTTTTTTTTTAAATTGTAAATAGGGCAACACTGTATACATTTGTGTTTCTGACTAAATAACTCCATTGCTCAAAACCACAGGTCAGCACCTCTGCCAAGCCCATTTCAGAGTCTTCAGGATCAGCTTTTTTTTTTCTTTAATTCATTCAAAACTGGAGCTGTGCGTGGCATGAAACAACACAGCTGCTCATTCATTCAACATGTTGACATTGTCTGAATGTATCTCCATTGGCGTTTCCTCAATGGGTATTGGGGGAAATACTTAAAGTGCCACAAGTATGTGCACAGTGGCCAAGCTCAAACATATCAAGGCTCATCCAAGCCACTGTGAGGTTTGGGATGGGTTGTTCTGCATTTGTCTACCTCTACCAGTCTCTGCAGGTCCACAGGCTTAGCGGAGGATTGCTGAGGCTCTTCTCAGCAACGCCTCGCTGACATTTTATTTGTCTGTCTAAAGGGTCGTTGTGGTCTTTTCGTAATATTTATTATGATTCACTTGTGTTTTTATGCTTATGTTGGGCATTAAGGTCATACGCAGTGGACAAAACTCTGTAAATATTAGCCAGGACTGCTGCTATTCCATTATTGGTTCTCTTGAAAAGATGTATATATTAATATAATTCACTGGATGTGTATCTAATAAAATGCTACTCATGTGCTCATGTGTTCATGTGTTTTGTCTGAACTAAAATATTATGTCTAATCCACAATCAAACCAAATAAGGGTAATATAAGAAGATAATAAGGAGAAAAATGCAACACCGGGTAATTTTATACTGCCTTTATTAAGTAAAAATAGACCTCTGAGGGTTGCATTGTACATGCAAACAGCACATTTATTTAGACCAAGACAAGTGATGAAAATTATCACTGGTTGTACAGAGATCAAAGATAAGGGTTTGTGGCCTTTATCATAAAATCCGAGCTTATACAAAGTGACACCAAAGCAGTAAAAACCACAGTACAAATTAAGGCAATGTGCTTCTGTCTGTGGCTCAAGTTCCAGCATAAAAGCTTTATAGACACTGTAGTGTATGAGCTGCGCATTTTCTTCCAGCTCCCTGAGGACCAGAAAGCAACTGCAAATCATAGAAATAGGAATTCATAGTAAAGCAACCGAGAAGGTTCTGCGCGGTTACTCTGAAAGACATTATCGTACAAACAAAGATTTCAGGGTTGTCGTGACCGCACACAACCTCTCTCTAACAAATGCATTCTTAATCACAAGCATACAATGTATGATTACACATCACAAATATGTACACACGTGTAATGCCACTTGATTGTGCGTAGATAAAGAGCATTCTTATCAATGTTTTTTTGTTTTTTTGCAGAGATACAAATGTCTCTGTGTATAATAATCAAAATAAGGTCTCTGAGATAAAGTCAGTAAGTGAATCCTCTTCTCAGAAGCTGCCCAGACTGAGTTGGAAACAACAGCTTATTGAAAAAATATCCAGCCGTTGCAGAAAAGTACAGACTGTATCTGTGACATGGAGACATTTTCCTCCTGGTAGTCTTCATCTGTTCCCTTTACTCTGCCTCAGAAAAGGTCCCACAGGCAACAGATAGAAATAGCAAACATCCATATATCGGCTGAGCCATCTCTTGACCTCTCTCCCAATATCCTCAGTGTCTCCATTTGTTTACAATTCTTCTTGCTCTCACTCCCACCCTCCCTCCCTCTGTTTTGCTCAGCTCCTATTGGCTCTCGGAGTTGTAGTACTGGGCGTCTCCTCGCTCCTTCCCATCAAACCCTGGCAAAGGCTGCCCGTATTTGTCCACACACCAACAGAAGCCTCGCTTTCTGCCTTTGGATGGACGGCACTGAAAGTGAAGGAGAGGACAAGGTGAAGGGAGGGAAGAGAAATGGGAGGAAAAGCAGCTTAATGTGCAAATCCAGTTGAATATGCAGCATTATGAGTAACAAGCCACTTTAGTCAATGAAGCAGAACAGCAATAGTTAAGAGCATTAATGGTCAGATTGTGCTGAGTAGACGCAGCCTTGGCTATCCAACACGCTGTGGTATTTTGAGCTGCTTTTATGGTCTACCCAATGTTGCACACACATATAGAGACCTTTAAGGTAAACAGAAACCTGGTAAAATATTTGCTTAGTCCCGTTTGTGAACAACTGAGAACCAAGATCTATTTTCAGAAGCTGGTGGCCAGTACGAATCATCTGTTGCTGATTATACCCCACAGCTCCAAATTATGGGTACTACAAATGACTTACAGAGTCTGTGGAGCTACCCAAGGGCTGTTATTTTACTGCCAATTTTACTAAAGGTCAACCTCCACTCTAGTAAAACATGCAGCCATTCATTTTAAGGGCTAAAGCAACTGTGCTGCTGCTCCACAGAGGAATCAGAGCTAATCAGGGTGGAAGTCATCCGAGTTTAGTTCAATATTTCAGCACAGTTTGACTGAGAGTCTGATACGGGCTGAAGGCGGACTCTCTTGATCATTATGTGATCATAATGTGTTTCATTATGTGGTTACACAATCTGTGCTTGATTTTTTTCCTGGACAAATTCATGTATCAAAAGTAGGTTTACATTTTAGAAAAATGTGTCACAAATTGTACAGCAGTAGAAAAAAAAAAAAAACTACACTGGAAGCCTATGTGCTGCCTATTAAAATGTACTTTTTTCCCCCTGAAATCAGTGCTGGGCAGTCCATCAGTGACATAGACATTTACAGTTATTAAGGGATGTTTTTGCTTATAATTATGCAACCGTCCAAATTAAACTGACCAACATGGATCCTCTACTCCTTCAGCGCCTGAGGGCTCCACACCGTACGCTAGGCCCGTTCTACATAAACAAAGACAATGAGGCTGGCGTTGTGAAGCTGGTTATGAGATGATTGCAGGTCAAGGAGAACACTTCCATTAAGCAGGAGGGACTGCTATGTAATAAGAAAAACTGCCTTAGTGATGCAGTGGCGCGGGAGCCCTAAGTGCCTCCATATGAATGCTTTAGAACCACTCATTTATTACAAACCAATCGTGGGTGAGCCATGTGAGCATGGGGATGGCTGCAGCTCTATTTCTGTGCCTGCTTCTCAAAGTCCAGCAATTATGGGGCGAGCACATTGGGTGCCGTGGCCACCTTGACGTCTGTCTCCCTGGGAGGGTTCCCGTTAACCGGCCATCGTCCCAGCCGTCAACCCCAGTGGGGTTTGGCCCCTGCGGTTCCTGTCTCCAGCGCCAGTGGCTAGGGTCTACCTCACTGGTGTAGTGGTGCAATGATGAGGCTCTAATAACTACCAATGAATACAGGAGGACAGCTACAAATCTGTAATTGGGCTGCAGGAGACCTTAAGCTACACTGTGCTTGAGTCACTACTTGTATAAAGATGGAAAAAAGGGAAATGCACACTCCCTTGATACAGGCTGCATGCATGCATGCATTAATGTGTACTTCATAATGCAGTCAACAGGTGTCATTGCTCTGAATGTGCAATTTTACCTGCTTTTTCTTATAGAAGCCCTTCTTGTCACAGTTTGGTATGCGGAAACCTCTAGGGTTGAGAATGTCTGTAATTTTGAGGCTGCTGAGAATGCTCTCAATCTCTCTCCGACATGGACCCTACAGGTGAGAGAACAGAGACATGGTTACTGAACATTCTGCAACGCTTACAGGAAACAGTAAGGAAACTTCACAGGTCCTCAACACATATTCATGCAGCTTGTAATACAGAAGGTAATTAATTTGTTTGAGTAAATTGGCATACAGTGCAGTAAATGACCTGACATTAACAAAGCTGACTCATACTGCATCACACCACTAATACCTAAACAATGGTGGCTGCAAAATGAAAGAGGCGACGGATGAAAAATGAATTCATCTGACTGACTTGTAGAGGCTTAACAGTTTGCCAAAGCTGCTTAGAACTCTTACACTTTACACAAAGAATGGGGGATAAAGTGAATTCAAAAAGCTCAAAGAAGGAGCCAAAAGGCTTGTCCTCAAGTCCAAGTACTCCAGTCACTAATCAAAGCAGCCAGTCAAAGCCCATTACTAGTGTGTGCTCACTTCTCTGGCCAAAGAGAAGATCAAAATAGCAGCAGGGCTTCCCAACAGGCACTCACATAGGCCAATCCATCATTCGCTGGCTCTCAGTACACCCGGCACGCGGACGCCTTGTGGCCAAACAACCGCCTGACCCAGGTCAGCCACAGGGCCATCGTACCCGCTCGCTGCCATGCCATTCTATTGCTCATGATGGCTGCCAGCCGTCAGCACCACTACCCAAAACATTTCATCACCCACAGGGGAGAAAACACCAAAACACAGAGGAAGAGGAGAAAAACATTCCTTCAGTATGCTCAGAAGACAGAAAAGTATTGGTTGTATAGTACTTACATACTCAGGCTCCTGTTTGGTCTCTAGAGAAAAATTCTGTTGGTCTGTGATGAGTGGTCCTGGGAGCACCTCTATTTTAAAACTCTGGGTTCTCTTGTGTTGCTCCTGTCTTAAGATTTCTGACTTGGCCGGGGGGAAAAAGGGGTAAAGTTGCGGTCCCATAGGTCCCATGGGTCTGTGGGTGCTGTATGAGGTTTGAAGGCCTGAGCCGGTGGAATTCCTCTCCTCATCCCGAGTCTCAACATTCTCTGCTAAAGTTGAAGAACAGCATTAATTTACAAGCAAAAAAAAGTACACCAAAAGCTACATGATAACATTTAATATAGTTTTTTTTAACAGCATATTTATTTGTCATTTAATCAGCACTTGGATGCCAATGTCAAGATCATGAGTATTACATTTCTAAGGCTTACAAATATGATTATTTTCACTTTAATTTCAGTAGGACATGAATAAAAATATGCAGGATGCCTCCTATCATGTGACATCAAATGTGTTTCAACCTTCAACTTTAAATCACTTACAAATGTTTATTTTAGCCTTTGGCAAAAGATTAAAGGAGGTTCAAATCCTATTAAAATTTCCTTTTTGCACACTGAGGTTCTTAATATGACTTAAGCCCCTTTTCTGTTATACTTCAGTCTGCATTCTACTCTAATCTTGAAGCAATAGAAAATATGTCAACATGAGAATGCAAAGGAATAAGTGACTCCTACAACTTGTGAACATCAAAAACATTCTCTAACAGATGAAATTCTAACTCTTGGTTCTGTTCGTTCCTTTAAAATCACACAGTGTGCATAAAGAAGCGGTAAAAATAGAAGAACCAATTAAGAGTCGGTGCGCACAGGACGCATGGATAAGGTGCGCACATTATCCTACCTGGTAGTTCATTGACTGGAGGTGTCGGTCTGACGGATAATCGTTTGTTAGTTGCGTTTACACAGATCCCCCGTCCCTCCAGCAGAGCCTGCAGAGGTTTCGTCTCACCGGGCTGATGCTGACAAGTCAGTCCGGAGCCGCATCTCCCGGTGTACACGCCGCACGGCTGGCCAAAGCTGAGCGCACAAGTCATGCAGCAGCCGCAACCCGGTTCGCGGACTTTTTCGGCGCAGTCCTTGGGTAAAGGTTTGCACAGAAGCCGCGCTCCAGCATCACATGGTTCGCATCTGATAACCGGTCCGACCGCACTTGACCTCCGCGTAAAGGATGCCAGGATAAAAGTCATGCAAAGTGCGCGAAAATAGGGATCCATTGTGTCGTCCGAGCGCGTACGGAACCAAAAGTGGAAAAAAGGACTCTGACCTACTGTGGTGTCTTCTCACTGGGTAGCTTCTCTCTCATTCACTTAAAGCCACCGGACAAAACATCTCAATATATAGACCCCGGTGACTGTAGTCACACCCCCGAATGGCTTGTGGTCGACTGATGAATTGCCTCGACTCCGACTTTACGATCAGAGCAATATTTTGGACTGCAAAAGCCATCAAACAACTGCCATGAACCTATTTTTAAATAATTATATCGGGGGGGGAAATAGCACGATTAATGTGTTTTTTTTATTTTATTCATATCAGCTGCTAATCTGGATAATTTATCTGAATAAGCTGCATTCCCCTTCATAACAACAAAACAATCTGAGGCAAATTTAGTGATATAATGATTTTTAAAAATGCTTAGAATGTGTTGTTCTCTCTGAATTCCACATACAAAGCATCTGTCATAGGGGGCGCCATTTGTGTGTCTTTTTTGTGTGCGTGTGAGTGTATGGGGGTTTTTAGTGCACAGGTGATTCTCTGAACATGTTTATGTAAATATGCACAGATCTGAGCTTTTAAAGTTGATGACATCAGGGGCGGATCTACGGGGGGCCAAAAGACCCCCACCCCCCAGCTGCCTTCCTAACTTTATGTTCTAAAAACTATACTAAACAAAAAAATTAAAACAAATCAGCACCATTTCTTAAAGTTGAATTCACAAAAAGAAAAAAAAAATATATACAAAATATTTTGGGCCCCTTAAAGACTAAACTCCAGACAATGAAAAGAGAAAAATGTAAAATGATGATGGCAGGACTCAGAGGAGCAACCCTTATTTCATCTGGACCATAGTATGGTTTTGATTTTCAGTATAGATTCCAGTGCAGTGACATAACATGTTACTCAATAAAAAATAACATGTTTTCACTAAAAGTCTTTGCTATAAGATTAGATGTGTAAAGATTTACATGGATCTGATTTTATCTGTAATTATGTTAAAATTAAAGATGAATCAAATTTCTACTGTATTGCACAACAATTAATTAAAAAAATGTTTAAAATGTTTATTGATTCCATTTATACATATACAGAGATTCTATATTGAAGACATTCCTATGCCACCCTGACAGACCTCCTGCCACCCCGTGTAAAATTTTCTAGATCTGCCACTGGTTGACATGCACAAAAATACAAACTGGTCATGACTTTTTTTTTTGGTTTACACTTTTATTTATTTATTAGGGATGGTGCATATTAATGAACATCAACAATCACAGCTGTAAATATGCCAGATTGTAGTAACAGGGCTAATTTCCATCTGTAGTCCCTAGGCAGGTGACATGAAAAACTATTTACAAAAGACAAAAAAAAAATCATAAAAACACATAAAACAACACAGTGAGGACAATCTATTGATGGACACGGGCTTGGTTTTCCTTCCTCCAATGTTTAAGTTGTGATTTGAAGGAGGCATATGATTGTGAGTCTCTTATGCTGTGTGGTAAACTGTTCCAATATTTAGTCTCAGTGACTGAAAGCATAGTCTGTCCAAAAGTAGTGCGCCTGTGTGGCACCTCACCTTAGACTTTACACGTTATTAATATTCCCTCTCTGTCCCTGATTTATGTGTACATACAGGTTGCATGAGAGAATAGATATTACTTTGGAATTGCTTCTTTTGTTGCTCTACAAAATTGCAAAGAGGCAACAAGCAGCATTTAAGACAAATTATTATTTTCCGCTCACTGTTGCATGACCTATATTTGCAGGGATGATCCAAGAAATGACTTTCCCAGGTGGATGTGTTCATGCAGCGTTGTAGTTATAGTGGTGATAATTTAAGGTGTCTTGACCATATGGTATTGGCTGTTTTTTTGGACATCATGTACCTGCTCCTCACACATACAGTAAAGCAGTGCTCTCTGAACTTGTTAATATGTGTGACATAGCTGGGTCTGTTCTGTTCATTTGTCAGTGCTACAAAGCAGACCTTGAAATAAGGACACATACCACACATGTAAGTGAGAAAATTCCTGAATAATTACACCTGTAGCATTTTTAGGTCTACTATTAATTGGTTACAGATGTGAGGGAATATACTGAGCATGAAATGTCCAGAATACCTCAGAAGACCAGCAGAAGGAGAAGTGAGGTGTACGGTTGCTCTTTGCTTTTAAAATGTCTTGGAAGTCAGTGTCAATTCACTTGCCAGCAAACCCTGGCACAGCGCTGCCTGTTAACAGACAGGTCTACAGCAAAGCAGTGCTCAATGGAATTCCAAACATTTGTTTCATATGCTGAAAAAAAAAAAAAAAGCTTACTGATTTTCCTCCCTCTCCTCCGCTCAGAGCCCTTTGTAAGCCACCTGTGCATATTCTCCATAGCAGAGGAGAGCGTCGGGCACAGGGAGTAATGCACTGATGGAATGTCGTCCCGCAGAGCAACCACTCAATAAAGAGGGAGTGTGAAGAATGTGCTTTTGCACACACAGGATATTACTGTACATGTGTTTAACATAACCTACCATCAAAGGCTGCACTGACCAAATACAACTGCTTGTCAATTCTTAATCCGGGGCAATTTTCCACTGTTTTGAGATAATTTGATCAAATCAGACACACTGGCTTGAAGCTGTGCAGTGTGCAGAGAGGCGGCCCGCATTGATTCCAGCTGCAGCTGGAGCTTCTGTGTTGAAACCCTTTGCTAAATATAAACCAGCTACTGAATGCATGCTTTTCTAATCTTATTAAATTCACAGCTATAATTTCCTGCAATTTTGACAGTGGTTACAGTGGGTTTAGTACCTGTGCCTTCCACAAATCATTTCTATTTGATAAAACAATATCACCTATGCGAAAATGTCAATGATGTTATCAGGTTGTTGTTGGGTTTTTTTTTTTCAAGCAATTGGCTCAACCATGAGTTGAATTAAAAGAAAGGGGAAAGTCAAACATATGAGTAAATAATTTGTTGTTTTTGGGAATGTATGAATGTGGACCTCCATCCCTACTCTGGCTGTGCTTTGAGGCGGCTGTGTAAAGACACAGGGATTGGTGTTACTGTAGTGACGGGGAAAATCGCAAGAATCTGCTGCAAGGGCCAAAGATCACAGATTGAAAAGCACATAGTTTAATCAGCTGGAGATCAGCAGAACAGAGCTGGGTTAAATCAGGGGAGGGGATACACATCAGGAATAAATGTGTATGCCTTTACACCCAAATACGTACTTCAGTTTTCCTCATTCTTTCCTGGAATTTATGATGGCAGTGGGGCACCAGTGAGTCTATGTGTGAACTCAGAGTATGTGAGTAGATACTGTAAAGGGTGCAGGAATACCAGAGGAGGGGTGGGTCTTTTTAGGAATGAGGCTGTCACAGATCACATGACAGTCTGGTCACTATTATTCTATTTACGCCACAGTCTCATGACCGTCTGTCATACAGTAGTGGAAAAAAGTTTTCAGACACCCTAAAAATGTTATAGAATCTCAAATGTTATCATGAAGTATTGGAAGCAAATCATTTTTTTGTGTTTCAAAAGGTGTAGCTGCATCAGACAGACAGAAACAAATGCAAGTATTTTCTTTTTTTTTTTTTTAAACTGTTACCAAGAAAAAATAGCAAAACTAAATTTTTGATAGTTTCAACATGTTATACCCCGTTGTGTTTCAAAGGGCATTTTCTTGCTGAAAAATTCACTTTTGGCCTTGATGGAACAGAGCATGTGCAGGAAGGAGCATGTGGATTTCAAGAATTTCATGAGTCCGATGACTTAAGACATCAACTACTACATCAACAGGGCCGTTTCTTGCTGTAGGCGAATTGGGCGAACGATTAGGGCTCCCAAGCCACCAGGGGGCCCCAAAGCTACATGTTCAGCCTCACCTGAGGAGAATTAAAATGTACTGTCTTTATTTGTAGCTATCTCATGCATTTATCACATCCTTGATATACTTCAAAAATAAACTGCAAAACAAATCTCCCCATGGGTATAAATAAAGTAACCTTGAAACTTGTAGGATATAAATAAAATGAACTGTAATGATAAGCTGTGGCTAGTGTTTTTGTGTCATTATTAGGTCATATTCGATGGACTGCACTGTCACACCATCAGTGATGTAGATATGATGGAAATGATTGACAGCTACCCACCTACCATTCCCGTTAGTGAGAGTATTAAACAAAACAAACACCGTAATGACATCAAAAAGAAGTTATCTCAGCAGTTATATTTTCTTTATTGAA
>JAPTGZ010000010.1:20225805-20251125 GCA_029814645.1 Fowleria isostigma | reverse complement strand
AATTTTTTTAAATGTATTAAAAATGAAAACAAAAATAAATAAAGAAAAAAATAATTCAAAAAATTTAAAATAAATTAAAAAATTAAATACAGGAAAAAAAAAATTAATAAAATAGATTATTAAATCCTATTGGTTGGCCTAATATGGGTGTGATCACCACCTATCACAACATCTATTACATTTGAAAAACTGAACTTGGTCGTCTAATGGTCGTCAAATCATGTCTTTAGTGAAATAACAGGTGTCAAAACTTATCATTAAGGGTCTGGGGGGGTCGTCAAATGTTGTCTTTATGGGGGAAAGAGTTAAAAGGTGTGTGTGGGGTGAAATTTTTATATACAGACGGAGTTATAAAAATGCATTTTTGTATTTTCTAGTTTTTATCAATGTTTGCTTTTAGTTTTTATCATTGTTTGCTCTTTATCAGTACTAACACCAGCCTACCCAGGGACAAATGCTACAACTCGGTACAATACATCTTTCCTGTTTAAGGTTGATGTATATTGTGCATTGTCCCTGTATAAATAAATAAATAAATGAATGAAAATGAATGAAGTGAATTGTGTGTGTTCCTTACTTCCTCTGGTTATCGGTGAGGGTGATTCCTTGGGAGGAGACTTTGAAATGCACCACGGTGGAGGTTATTTGGGGGTTGGAGCTCAGAGTCATACTGGTGGCCTTCTGCACCGCCTGGGTCCCCGTCAGGGACTCCATCTCCACGGAGCCCAGGTACCACACGTTACAGGCTGCAAGGACACGTTCATGTTACACTTAGTTCACAAGGACAGACCTATGTGTTAAGGCTGTAACAATGTCATGATTAACAATGTCACGATTAATTAGGGCCGCACAATATATATATAAAAAAAAATATCACGATAATGGAGGGTGCAATAATTTTATTTTTTTTTTCATTAACTTTCTGTTTTCCACAGAGTGGTTTTCTCTACCACTATAACATGACAGTTTTTCTGGTATAAAAATGAGGTAAAGCTACTGTTGCTGCTTGAATGTAAGTTTAAAAGTTATTAATGTTGAAAAGATGTGAATATTTTCAGAGCAAACGTTGTCCAAGTCTGAACACTTATAACATTTTATTTGTATATGCAGTGTTTACCAAACCAACCAATAGAGTATAGTTAAGTTAAAGCTCTTCCATGGCGGTAATCTTGTCATTTACACATTGTAATATGTGAATAAAATGACAAATATTTGACTATGTTTTTGTGTGAAGGTCTATGCTAACAGCATCATTAGGTTCTACCACAGAATCGTGTCATTGATTGTAGTAGTAGAGTATTTTGTCTTAAATTATAAATGAGTCAGCATACAAACAATTTGCTCATTTTAAAATTAAGGAACATTTTTATTAGTAGATAAAATTAGTATTTCTTTAGGTGAATGAGAAATATTGCAATATTGTTATCGCAATGCTGCACACCCATATTGCAAGTTTTAGCAATATCGTGCAGCCCCAAATGTCATGGTTAATTAATCGTCAAGGCTGCCAAAAAAATGTCTCATAAAGGACAGTAGATTAAGAGTGGAACCAAAGACACGGCAATATGAGCTTCCTGCATAGAACGAAAGTACCGTTACACAAACACTCCATTCAACATTCCACCAGTGAAAATATCAGACAAGGAACAAGCTCATGTTTTTTTTTTTGTTTCCATAGAGTTTGTGTTCACTACCGTCATCTACGCAGCTTCAGGCTACCAATGCGACCCATTCACAACACTCTGTCTACAGAGCACTGGAGTAAGGCCATTCTTCTGCAGCAGTTCAGACTGTCATACAAGTTTCACTTTCACTTTGCAATGGGATGTACGGTCGTATGGTCTGTGCGTACCCATTGTGAGGTACACACGGCATGGACCTCACCCCATGTATAACCCCCCCCCCCCCCAATAATTGTCGTAATCATAAAACTGTGATCATTTCTCTGATGATAATCATATCACCAAAATCTCTAATTGTTATGTCTCTAAAAAATTTCTGTATTAAAAAAAAATTACACTTATTAACACAAGGTAAATACTTTGATGATTTAATGTAATTTTCTTGCACTAGAACATAAAAATTTGGAATTCTCATTATTTATAGGCATGATGTAATGTAATTTACTGCCCATTAAACCAAGAAGAAAATTTGAACTTCCTATTTAGATGTTATTAAGCTATTATTTTACTTGAGATCATATGTGGAACCTGAACTAAAATGAGTTCAACATCCTTGACTGTTAATACATCTTCTATAATGTCTTAATATCTACTATGTGTGCATGTGCCTATTTCCAAAAGTGTCTGAACCGCATACACTTAGTGATTGTGTCATTGTACATGTACAGTGCTATTATTGGTCAGTCAGTTACTATTCATAGAAGGTGATCTATGATTACCTGCACCCTGTTTTAGCAGCTCCGCAGCAGAGTTGGTGACCGATTGTGACGTATTCTCCACAACATCTTCTAAAGGATCTACACATTAAAAACAAAAAACAAAACACAAGTTGAACTCTATAAAACACAAAAAAGTTAACAATGCAGGTGGCCACAACATGTAAGTGACATCTACTTTTAATGAAACCTTGCCAAACATTTCCAACCATTCGTGTGTGTGTGTGTGTGTGTGTGTGTGTGTGTGTGTGTGTGTGTGGATGTTTACCTCGGTCAGGGATAATTAGTTTGCAGGGTAAGGCCAAAGGAGTGATTGAATGCTGGCAGACCAATGCAGTCAGGCTTCCTGTAAAAACAATAAGGTATAAGATGAAAATTTAACATGATGTGTTTGTGGTGTGTGATACAAATCCATATTTAGAATAATCCTTTCTGAGAGTAAATAATTAATTTCTGAGTATATATATATATATATATATATATGTACACATACGTATTTATATACACATTTAGGGTTTTAAAATAAGGAAACTAACAAAAAGACACACTATCACATGTGCTGTATTATGGTTAGTGTGTTCTAATAATACATTTTATTTATAGGCACCTTTCAGGTCACTCAAGGTCATCATTCAAATTTTTTAAATAAAACCCAATAAAATTACACACAAACATATATAAAAACACACTGGTATATAAAAAATGTCAGCAGATAATAGTGAACAATGGAGCAGAGTAAGCTTGTCTGAATAAATGAGTTTAAAGAGGGATTTGAAAAGCAACATTATATAACACACTACAAAAAAGATTTAAATAAATACAAAATACTGTAATGATTAATAGACTGGACATATTTGAAACTCAGTAAAATTAAGCAAACAGATAAGGGACGTAAAACTAACACAACAAAACAACATAAAGGGGAAAAAAAAAAGAAAGTGTTGATTTTTGGTGTAGTGTAGCCAATTGGCCACAGGGTGTCACTGTTGGAAGCCAACTGTGCCAGTGAAGTGAGTGGTCACTTACCGAAGTAGGGTTCATTAGGACAACCCTTCAACCGAACTCCTTTCTGTGTACACTCAATGAGGAAGTGGCGCACCAATTCATTGGACAAATCTCCTCCTATATGAAAACACAAGTAGTAGTTGAAGCAGAGAAGTACTTAAACACTTACAACATTATCGCCTTCGCCATGAAACTGTTCACTTAGTCCTGACAGATTTGGTGTGGCTTTAATAAGAACTCACGGCCTTTACGTGAAACTGAGGAGTTAGCTAAAAACATATTAAGTCGCTACATTCAGTGTCTTGAGAGATTAATGGGATTATGGTTGAACAGAAGCGCCTCTGAGGGGGCAGGAGGAGTCTACGGGAGGAATGTCTTGACACAAAGGCTCGGAGAAAGGCCCACTCCTTACGGTGGGTTGGGTTTCACACTCACAAGGAGCCACAATGCCCTGAGCTGAAAGTGTGTGAAGGACCGTGTCATGATGTCACCACAGGTGCTGTTGGACTGCAGAGGGGTGAAGGCAAACAAAAAGACAGGTGTGAGGTGGGGGTAAAAATAAAAGGGCTGGACTCTGCGGTGGGCCGGTGCAGGAAGGACATTCCTTTGTGTCATCATGTGTTGTTGTTGACTGATGTGGAAACATACTTTACAACTGTGCAGCCCGTTACTGAAACACAGTGAGGGGGATTTAACATCCTTTATATAATAAGAGAATGTGATGGGTGAATCTTTATCGTCGCTCAATCAGCCTTTGTTTTCAGGTTGAATCATGGCCAGAGAATGTTGGAGTGTGAATGTGAATGTTTGGCCAGTTTCCTTTAGAGACTTTGTTTTCTTTCCAAAAATCCCTCCTTGTATTTCCTGAATATACGACACAAACACAAACACAGCCGAGCCTCCCGTTTTGACCAGTCCCCGGTCTCTAATAGGCTATGTGGGGCAGGGAGCTTCCCAGGAGAAGGCCCTGGGATCAGAGCGAGCTTATGGACCGAGCACATCCTTTGTTATGGGGTGAAACATTAGACGTACATCTAAGACTATCAGGCAATAGGGGTCTGTTTGGCTTCATCATGACGATGCCCAGGAGAGAAACAGCAGAAACGAGTAGCTCTCACACACAAACAGAGGCAGAGACTCTCAGGTTCCAGAGAGCAGGTGAGTACAGTGGAGTGTAACTGGAGAAGGCTTTGTGTGGGACTGTCTGATGTATGATTCCCAGGATGTCCCCGCTGCTGCTCCAATCCCTGCCTTCACTGTGACAGTTAAAGGAGCATTTCAACATCCCTTATTCGCTTTGTTTACGTGGAACAAAAGCACTATCAATATTCAGTAAGCCATACACTGTGGGTGATTGGGCTTCAATTCATAAAGCTATATGATATCAGTCTTTAAATTTCAAGTTTCAAAGTTTGACACCAAATTAGTAAGACACCATTCACAAAGGGGGAAAAAAAAAAAAATCAAATTAATGCTTTTTTCCACATCTAGCCTTGAGCAAGATACTCAACCCAGTTCACCGGTTTTAGTGACCCATAAACCAATATTCAAAATGTAAGTTGAAAAGGAAGAAAGAAAGTTTAAATCTATTGGTATATCTTCTTAATTTTCAGGTTGTATTCTTTCCCACATTGGAATTTACATTCCGCAAGAACTTCATGCTTACTTTTTATTTCTTACGATGTATCATGTAGCGACAAACAAAGCCTATATAAATTCAAATTTTCATCATGTACATGATGAAGTTAAAGCAATTCCATGTTCCATAAGCTCCTCACTGTACAATATATTAATTAAATTACAAAAAAAACCAAGAATAAAATTGGTCAGACCCAAGGGAAAAGGACCTTGACTCTGAAATGCAGCCAGTGTGGATGTTAAAGGTGTTACACTACCATTGATGGTCCCAGGATTTGGTCTAAAACCTGAACTTTGCTCCAAAATACTAAATATTAAGTTTGTATTCATTTCCAAATAGTCATTCTACTTTTGTTCTTTTTTTGGACTCTCTGATAAGTGATCTAATGGTTCATTTTTACATTGTTCTCTGTTAATATAATCTCAGGCTCAAATGTCTGCAAGGTCATGATGTCAGAGTTTCATTTAATCAAACATTTTTTCATGACAGCTTGACTATAGTTGCGGTTAATCGGCTTCAC
Source organism: Fowleria isostigma (assembly GCA_029814645.1). NCBI lineage: Eukaryota > Metazoa > Chordata > Actinopteri > Kurtiformes > Apogonidae > Fowleria > Fowleria isostigma. The sequence continues at coordinate 20,245,563 of JAPTGZ010000010.1, read as the reverse complement.
TAACAAAGATATAAAATTACTTAAAACAGGGGTTCTTAACCTTTTTGACCGCTGGGCCCAATTTTCCCAGTACAAAGTGTCCCAGAGCCCATTCAATATTAAGACTTTTATTCTAATTGACCTGAGTCTTGGTTTGATTTGTATTCAATCAGTAAAGCAAATCCATTTACAGTTTAAAAAGTTAAATCCTTGTGAAATAAATTATATAATATACTTTCATTTATTTTTCACTTTTTAGCAGAAAAAAAATTAAGTTAAAACAAAAACATTTTAAGTGTACACGAAACTAGGTAACAGAATAAATACACTAATAAAAATAATCAAGACAATAAAGCAATTGCTATGTACATTAGTAATAACAAAATTAATTCAATACGTACTGCTCAAAAAGGAGTGGGAAGAAGAAAAATGATTAATCCCCACCCCCATCTCACATTTATACAACTTAACACATTACTTTCATCTCAAATATATTTATCTTATATGTAAACCTGCAACAAGACAGCAGTTATTGGAACAAATCAAGTTGCTACAAGAACAAATATAAAGGCTAAAGTCAAGCTTATTAACCCAAAAATCAGAAATCCAAAAATATTTAGATTTAGATAGATTCTCAAAAAAATGAAGAGAAATGTTTGTTTAATAAAATTATGTGGTAATAAAATAAACCCATTCAAAATACTAAAAGTTTCAAATTCAATAAACTGTAAATAAAACTTTAATAAAGTACAAATGAAAGTATCACTTTATGATCTGCTGATAAATTTGACAATTTAACAGTCATCCTTTTTTGTGGGAAGCTGTTTCACGGCCCTCGTGGCCCACAGGTACACAACTGAATTTTTTTTTGCGGTCCGTTAGGTGGCGCTCACGGCCCAAGAATGGTCGCGGCGCCAAGGTTAAGAATCACTGACTTAAAATAATACGTAGTGCTTAGAGCTGGGCGATATGGCCTAAAACAAAAATCACCAATTTTTTTAATGAAAAACTTGATTTTCAAATCGATTTTCAATCCCCTATTTAAAAGAACATGAGTACAGACTGGAAATATATAGAAAAAAAACAAACATTAATTTTATTGTTTTCAGTTTAACTGCTCTGAGACAGACCTTAAAATAAAAGCAAAGGCAGTCATTGGTTTTGATAAAGTGACCCCGTGCGCCATCATATATTTTACATAGGATTTATCTGTTCTGTATCTGATGTTGCCGTGTTACGACTGGGGAAGGGGAGGGAGGGTTCACCACATAGAACTACTGAAACCCAGAAAGACGTGTCGTTGGCAAATTCAAACACCTACATTTTTTCTGTGATTAGAAAATCGATTTTTCAAAAATAAAATCGATGTGACCTACAAATTCAATTTTTTTCCCCAGCCCTTGTAGTGCTTTATTATAGTTTTCCTGTAGCTCCACCCCTTTTGTCCAAATATGGTCACCTCCAGCTCAAAAAAAGCCAACAACGTCCAAAATGCTAACTAGTAGCTCAAAAACAATAGTTCATAAAATAATGGGTGACATCATGGCTCCTCTGTCCACTGATTATCCTCAGCTGATGGACACGGCAGTGGTAGCTCACCTTTCTTGGTCTGTTGGAGAACAGAGGGTGGGGGGGTCGCCACCTTCATCGCCAGCCCATAGGCCCCTCTGAAAGAATGGCTGTCCCGTACAATGAAGCAGCCAGGCTCCTTGTCTTTCAAGACTGAAATGGCTGTGAGAGGAGAAGCATAATAACTGTAACATTCACGTACATACAATTTAATGCTTTACTTCTGTCTAAGTGAAGATTCACTTAACTCAGGGGTCTCAAGCTCATTTTAGTTCAGGGGCCACGTTCAGCCCAATATGATCTGAAGTGGGCCAAATCAGTAAAATAATAACAGTAAAAAATTTTAAATTACATTGTAATAATGTTTACATCTACACACTATCCTTTAAAAATGTGAATAACATGAACAACCTGAAATTTCTTAATAAACATATGTGCAATTTTAACAATATTCTGTCTCAGTTTATCATTTACACACATTCATTACAACTTACAGATCACAGTGGATCTACAAATACACAAAACATTTAATAACAAAGAATATTGGTAAAAATGCACTTAATTTTCTTAAGACATTTAAGGTTATTCACATTTTTTTGTGAAAGGATAGTGTATAAATGTCAATATTATACTTATTTACACTAAAACAAATAGAAACATTTGTCATTATTTATATGTAATTATGATAGTATTTTACTGGTCTGACCAAGTTTACATCATATTGGTCTGTACATTGTTGAGCTCTTCAGTGTCATTTTTGCATTTCATAAATTCATCCCGTGGGGCAGATTGGAAATGCCACTGTCTTAAACTTACCTTGATCCCTTGAGATATCGGGTTTGTACCAGAATTTTGATGTGTCCTGCACAAATTTGACTGTGACCTGCTTGCTGGCCAGTACATCTGGAAAACACACAGTAATTGACCAGGTAAGTCTAAGTAGTTTTTGTCTCTGTGTTGAACAAAGTGTCATCAGTAGGCCATGAGCAGCGCTGAGTTTACCTGGCAGAGGTGAGGCCGAGCCGGGCATCTGAGCCGAGAGGTCGGGCAAAACGTTGGGGAAGGGAATACTCAAAGAGCTCCCACTGTGGGGACTTGAGAACCCACTGAGGGCAGGAGAGGCCGTTCCCAGTGAATGCTCGCCATCTGATGCCCTCTTCTTCTCAGGCAGAAGTGGAGGGTTGACCTGCTGCAGCTGTGACTGACTCTGCCCTTCCACCGGGGTCAGCAGGTCCCGGTCCATGGCCCTGTTTCCCAGCAGAGACGAGGTGGAGGTCAGACAGTCCGTCCCGTAGCTGAGGCCGGAGTCGTCCTGCTCGTCGAAGGCTTGAGCGGGACAGCGGCTGAGCGCGAAGTGAGCCATGCGGCTTCGCTGGCTGCTTCGAGGAGAACTGTGGGCATTGGGAGCGGGATGAATGTGGGGATGGTGAAGGGGGGGGGAGTGGTGGCCATAGTCCAGTGACATGGAGTGTTGAGGTGGTTGTCTGGCAGAGGAGTAGCTACTCAGAGATGAATGGCGAGTCAATGCAGGATGCTCCGGCCAGGACTGGTTTATTGAGGAGCTGGAGTTGAGAAAAACAACAGAGGATCAGATCGCTGTGTTGAATTCAACACTGTGAAAGCCACTGAGAAATAACACTAAACAATATGTTACACAGTGCTCAGCATAGATGAGTATACCACCTTTGACAAGTAAGATTTGATCAATATCTCAATGAACACAGGCACATTTTCAAAACATCTGGACAAAACTGAGTTTTATAGAACAGTTCCTTAACTGAGAACTTGATATGTTGAATAGTGTCCCATAGAAAATGTTGATTCTCAAAGACAACTAAAGGTTTTGTGACAAATCTATTGGGGTGTACTCATTTATGCTGAGCACTGTATAGCACAGTGTCAAACATGCGGCCCACAGGCCAAAACCGGACCACCAAAGGGTCCAATCCGGCCTGTGAAATGCATTTGTGAAAAGCAAAAATTACACTGAAGATATTAACAAAAGGATGTTAAAATCATTTTGATTCAGGTTCCATATACAGACCAATTTAATCTCAAGTGGCTCAGATCTGTAAAATACGACCATAATCACCTATGAATAATGATGACGCCAATATTTTCTTTTAGTGTTAAAAAAAAAAAAAGTACAATTACCAGTACATGAGAATGTTTATATTTACAGACTATCCTGTCACAAAAAAATATGGATAACCTGAACATATGAACAACTTGAAATGTCTTAAGAAACACAAGTGCAGTTTTACAAATATTCTGCCCGTTACTAAATGTTTTGTGTATTTGTAGATCCACTGTGATCTGTAAGTTGTGTAAATGATAAACTAAGGCACAATATTCTTAAAATTGCAAATACTTTTATTTGCAATTTTTATTTATTTCTTTTTATTAAGAAATTTCAGGTTATTCATGTTATATATTTTTTAAAGGATAGTTTGTAGATGTAAAATGTGTCATAATGTAATTTTTAAATTTTTTTTATTTAATTTTGGAACCTTTTTCAACCTAAAACATACAGAAAAGTTTGGCGTTGACATTATTTTACTGGTCTGGCCCACTTTGGATCATATCAGGCTAAATGTGGCCCCTGAACTAAACTGAGTTTGACACCCCTGTTATACAGCTCAAGGTGATTTTCAGGATTTGCATGTTTTCTTGTTATTACACAAGGCTTCAGGTTGCTCTAAGTTTTGTAAAATAACACAGCTTTACCTGTCTGTCCGCTGAATGGTCCCAGCGATAGAGGCTGAATGTGTGGCGCTTAAAGTCCTGTGGCAGCTGACGGAGGAGTCTGGCAAACCGTCAACCCCGATGTGACCGATCACGTCTGAGAATCCCCGGGGTTCTGTGTTTAATCACAAGATAACAAATAAAAAAAATGCAGCTCTGAACAGTCAGCATAGGATTATTTTTACAACCACCACCACCAGTAGTAAATGTTGTATTATAAAGATATATACATTCACACAGGGACCACTGATTTTACTGTGTTGCTTTTCAAGATGTTTAATTGAAGACAAATAAACCTGCTGAAACAAGTACATCTGTATGATGTGAAGAAAAAGGGCCCTGAGCATGGAAAATCCCCTTAGAAAAAAAAAGAAGCAGTGGAATTTTTCCAAGAGCAAACAATCAATATTGGATTTAAATGAAATGAACACTTTGTCCACTGTCCATTGAAGTGCATGAAATAAATCAGCCTACAAATTAGCCCTGCCACAACGCACAGAGTAAACTAATCAAACTGAACTGCAGCTGCAGATTAAAAAGCCCTGTAACATAATTACATAAAAGCTTTATTTTAATCAGACGTAGCCTGGAGCCACTGGCAATCCCAGCCTTAAAGCTTGATTCCCATTTAGGCAGTACAGTCAGGTTTCCTCTGGGCTCGTTTTATAGGAACAAAGGGCAACACTGAAAGAGTTGCTGGTCTCTTCCCTGTTTCACCCTTTGTGAACACAGACACTTTTAGGGGGGAACGTTTCTTTTTTTTTTTTTTTGTGCCATGCTTTCTAACCCACAGTAACCATGGTGACACTGCAGGGCTGAATGTGGAGATTCTTGACTGGAAGGTAGTAAGAGGCACAGCGGGGAGACAGATCGGCTCCCAGGCCCTTCAGCCCTTTGGACATACAGTAGGTCACTATGGAAACCGGTGACTTCAGGATGAAAGCAAAATGAAATGCAGAGTAAAAGAGGGGCGGTGTGATCATCCCTTTGTATGTGGGTAGCTCCTGATGTAGGGATTCCTGTACTTAAGTCTGGGATGCAACATATACATCAACAAACAGGCTATAATTACTGTAACCTGAGATGCAGTAGATCTAAGCTGAAAATAAAGTAAACATTAAAAAAAAACACCATAAAAAGGATTTGGGGATTTACATCAAAGTCCTCAAATGCCTGCGCTAGATAGTATTGCAACAGGCGTGACTTTTCCCATATTTGAGAACAATGTCATACACCAGGGTGTGTTCCACCTCAGATAAATACCACAGGAAAAAAAACATTTACATAAAAAGAAACAAAAACAGCCCAGTTTTAATTTATAGAACAACACCACAAGCAAAGTCTTCAGGCTGTGACCATGCAGACATTCTCCAAAAACCAAAAAAGAAGGGCAGAGACCGGTTAGGAATCTCCCTGCTTTAGCGTTTATTGAGGCCTCTTTGTTTTCTGCTTTTTTTTTTTCTTCTTCTCAAAACCACCAAAATTCCGACACCAACAATGTCACCATTATTAGGTAAAGCAAAGAGACATGGAATAGCTCGGCTCTAATGAGATATTAGATTCAACGCACAGGTCACAGGGTAGACATGAAAGAAAAGAAAGCTTTGTGATACTCTTGGCTTTACCTCCTGCTCTTTTTGTGACTAAATATCTTTAATTAGGTCATGAAAATAACAAAAGTCATATCAGAACAACGGATGAATGTGAAGAGTCAAGAGGTGTTTAGTTTACATCCCAACCTATTTTATGGTTAGGGTTACATTTGACATAGTTTAGGTTGTTTTTCAGTCACATGCTGAAGAAAACCAGAAGTCTAATACATACATTTAACTTTCTTCTATTATAACCCTAAGCTAGAGTCAGGGTTAAAACAGTAGATGTTAAACAGTTAAAGACAGACCTACATTTTTGAAATTTATAAATTCATACTTTTTCCACACCCTTATTTCCAGTTGTCTTGGTAAAAAAAACTTCAAATAACTTGTGACATTTGAATAAATAGAGTTGTATCATGTAAATAAATTATGGAATGAATAGTTTATGGAAGCAAATCTGTCTCATCAAACTTTGAATTATAAAAGACATTGTATTTCTAGCACTGAATTTTTTTGTTGAGAAATTAAAATTTTTTTTGCACTGAAATTAAGTATCTGCTCTAACACAAACATTTTGGCTATGCTAGCATGTACCTTAAAAAAACAGATCACGTCATTTCTTTTTTTAAGACATTGATAATTTTATGTTTTAGAAAATAAAACAGTGGTAATAGTCTTGGAAACATGAATATTTTTCCATACATTTGTTTTCATTTTCCATACGTTGCAATGGATATGTCTGTGTATGTTCCTTGTTCATTCTACATGCATAGTTTCCATGTATTTCTACATGCATAACTTTCCTGTAAAATTCACTATGTATAGTTTTATATGCATGTTCTACAAGTCCACTTGTTATTCTTTTTTCTGTACATATTCTTTCATCATATGCACATTCTTCATGTATAGTTCGGGATGTATAACTCTATATGTAGATTCTTCATGTATGGTTCTTGTGTATACTTGTGCATATGGCACTCTCATCTCTTTTTTCCTTTTCCTTTTTGTGCCAATCCTTCCATGTATGTCTGTGTACACAGGTATGAAATGTATATGAACAGTATTGAATATTGTACATGTATATGTAATTACCACTGTACATGGCGTGCATAAGCTCAAACTACACTAAACTAAACTTTTCCAGACCTGGAAATGTGTAAAATCAAATTCCATACTTTCCATACTTGCGTGGGAACCCTGAATCTACTGTGGGGTAGGGCTGGGCAATATGCCACAAAAAAAAAAATAAATAAATAAATTTTTTTTTCATAAAAAATGCACCTTTTGATTCAATTTTTAATCCTCCATTTAAAAGAGCATAAGTGCAGAATGCAAATATATTGAAAAAATAAAAACAAGTGTATTGAGACAGACCTTATAAAAAAGCAAAAGCAGACATTTTCTAAAAATAAAACTTGATGTGATCTACAAATTCGATTTTATTTATTAAATTGATTTTTTTCCCAGCCTTACAGTCAGGTTGTTTGTGTTTTTAAAATTTGGGTTTATTTATAGAAATATTCCCCTACCGTGTTCTGTTCTGTAGCCCCCAAAGGACTGCATGTTGGGAGAAGGAGTTTGCCTGAGATGCATCATTTCTGACATGGTTTTCACTGAAAACACAAAGAAAACAAGAAGCTATTCATTTCACGCCAACAAACAAATCTCAGAAATTAATCAAACTCAAGGAAAACACAGAACTTACCATAAGGTGTCGGAGGAGAGATGGGAAAGGCAGGGGTGGGCGGAGTCATATCACTACCGGCTTCGACCCCGCTGTCAATGTCAGGACCCTGCGCCCTGTAATCGGTACTGTCGGTTCTGTACAGCACGGGATGCTGTAACAAACACGCAACATGAATGAATACAGCTGAGCAAACTGAACAGACTCTTAAGCCCTAATCAGACAAGTGACTATTTTTGGTAATTTCCACATCCATTACAACACAGTGACAGTAGCAGTTCCAGTGAGGACAGTGAGTCAACAATCTCAGGTCAAATGTGGTCTACAGGGTCTGCATGAACAGTGAGTACAGGGTTCTACAAGTTAAATTTAAGACCTTTTTAAGACTACTTAGAAGAGAATTTAATGCCCATTTCATGGCCTACTTTGTGGCCATATTGGCAAAAATTAATGACTCTTAGAATTCAGGAAAATGTATTCATTTACTCCAACACCTTGATTCCCACTGTTCAGAGCCATTCTTACCAGGGACTAGTTTCAATATAAATTGCCATCATTAAACAAACGTTACTTTGGACATTTAACAGACACATTTAAACACAATAAAGCCAACATACAGTCACAGAAAATTATTAGGCCATCAAAAGTCATCAGAAATGATGGTTATGCAATCAAGTACTAACTCTTGTGTGTATCCTGTGACTAAAACAGACAGAAAAGAAAATATGGAATGTCTAAAAGCACTGTTTTTGTCAGTATAATGCCATAGATATTGATGTCAGATCCTATGTGATTTTGGTTATTATCAGTAAAACCATAGAAAACAGATAGATATCAGCTCTGAAATTAAACTTTTATGAGCTATTTTTTATATTTGTCCAAACAAATATACCTTTTGTTGTACCAGGCATTAAAATGAACAAGATATTGAAGACAACATTGGCTGGTCTGATCATTTTTTCGTGACTGTAACTTTGGCAAGGCAAATTTATTTGTATAGCACAATTTATACATAGGGCAATTTACAGTGCTATACAAAAATGAAAAAAAGACAAGCTAAAAACACACAATTAAAACATAATCAATAAAACATAAATAAAAATCTATTAAAATAAAGTAAAAGAGAAGAGTGCAGATAGAACACTTTGAGTTGTTATATGCACAGTTGCACATGCAACTTAAGACCTACCATATTAAATTTAACACTTTTTAAAGACTTTTTTAAAGTATTAAATGAAGACTTGTAAATTCAAGACGTTTAAGACCTTTTAAGACCCCCTGGGAACCCTGTGAGTGTAAGGTACAATGAAGTAATGGTACTAATGTAAGTAATGACATTCAAAGTCATAATGTGGATGTGGACAGGCGTCTGGATCAGCACTTATGTTGGTCTAATGTTCTAAAAGTGATGTTCTAATGTTCTAAAATACATGTTCCTTTCACCTTATGTGTTTTCTCATATGTTTTAAATTTACTGTTTTGTTTTTTTTTTTGCCACTTATGGGTAAAGAACCAAATATGGTAACATCATTAACCTTTGGTTTTCCACATAAAACTTTTTTGACAAATTTCACAAAATAGTCATTATGTCCTCAAATAACACATTGTGGTTGAAATATTTGAATGTCAGAGTATTTCTATGAGTGCCCTCTAAAGTGTTAAGCTTTTGCTATTAACAAATAGCACAAATATGTGCAATGACAAATAAAGTCAATTCAAGTCAACAAATGCATAAATACCTGAGACTGTGGCACGCATGGAGAGTATGTCCTCTGGCCCCTGTAGTCATCGGTCCCACCCCACCCTGAGCTACAGTATCCTGGGTGATCTGTGACATCACTTTCCTGGCGACTCAGACTCCGTGTGACACCCCCCCGTCCCTCGTTGGACTGGACAGCTGGATACACACAGGTAGATAACAGCAAACAGGTCACTAAATGTTAACAGGTTTACAAGCATCATGGACATCAACAACGTGTGGCACAAAAAAACAACACCGGTCCAGTCTAGTGCATTGTAAAGCAGCAAAACCTGTGGTCAAAGGACTGTTTCAAAGCTGGACTGTGACGATAATGACATTTTAGTTTTATAATTAGTTGTCATGCAAGTGACTGAGATGTTCAATAGGGTTGGAAATGCCGATTGTTTCCATCTATGATCCCTTCTGTTAATTGAGTGTTTGTCTATGAAATGTCAAAAATGGTGAAAAAGTGTTTCCCAATATCATATAATGTCATCTTTGGTTCACAACTCACAAATAGTTTACGATCACAGTTGAGGAAAAAAATATATATATATATCACATTTAAGCAGCAAGAATGATAGAATATTGACTTTTTCTCAAACTGATAATTGATTACCATAAATATTAAAGATGGTCATTAATCCCATTTATTGTTACAGACCTGATGCAAACAAGACTGCATTGTTAAAAGACAAAACGGCATGTAAACAGTGATGAAATATGAGTTTTGTGTTTCGTTCAGGTGTTTCTAGCCAAACACAAAACTGTTATGATTAAACAAGATAATTATGGTTAGCTCAAGATTGTGTGATAAGGAAGTTACACAACGACTGTAGCAGATAAAGATCCAGCACTACTTTTGTCAGTTACCAAATCAAATTGTCTCTATGTTTAAGCTTTTTTAGCCCAAAAAACCACTGATATAAACTGTTAAATCTCTGTTGATCCACTAATCCATGTAAATAATTGGTGTAAAATATGGTCATGCATCTTTCCATGGTCATCAAATATGACCCATTTGGACGTTCAGAGGCTCTGTACTTACTACAGAAACACTGTCATCTTCTACAGCATTCATTCATCAGTAAAACCCATGGAGTTAAATCAATGACAGGGAGACACTTAGTTTATGCTCAGTTAATGATAGATTTTGCTGAAAAAGTCACTTTTTCTTCAGTTTTCTCTGTTTTTGATATAATAATCCCCAACTTCACTCTAAACCTTTATGAATAGCTACATTAGTAAATAAATGTTGGAAAATACCTGATTTTCACTAAAAACACAAAATACAGAGATAATATTACAATAAATGGCATTAAACCGCTTAAGGATGTTTAAATAAAGAGAAAAATTATTTCACAAATGTTACCTTATGGGTTAAATTTACATGTGATAGTTAATACTGCTATAGGATATTTTCATGCTTCCACTATCTTTTACATAAACGCCTGCGTACATACAGGAAGCCGGGGAAACCGCTTTCATCACTACTCTTTGTCAGAATGTTGTGGTTCGCCCGTTTCGTCCATTCATGAAAAGGGCTACGTTACACATTTTAACTGTATCCATCCCCAGAGGTGCTGCTGGCAGGAATGTTTTGAGAGGACAGCTGAGGAATGCCGGGGGTCTGGCCGGTGGGCTCCAGGGTGCAGGGAGGAGGGGGTTCAATGTTGTGACTACTCTGAAGAGCAGTGCCACTCAGCACCAGGGTGTTAATTTGAGCCCTCCCAGAGAGCTCCGGCCACTCAGCCCTGAAGAATGCTAATGGTGCAAAAGTGCTAATGCCGGGGATCATTACACACATTGTCTGCGGCCAATATGGATGACACACACAGTGTCATGCATACTTGGTGGTGTTTCTCAGTGACCGCTTAATTGAATAGAGATGGAAGTTTTTCATTCTAAGTATCCTTTATGGAGGATTCGGTGTGTGTTGATCGCCTTTTGTTAGCATGTTGGTTAAGAGGTTTGAGAAATGCAGATCCAGGTGAGGATGGAGGTCCAGAGGTTTGGTCACTGTCATGCAACGAGCAGCTCTCAATCACTTCAATGATTCACTTAAACAGAAGAGTGTTATTTATGTAACCTAATGTAACCTCTGTAGGAGGGTTGAGCAATCAGTTGAGACATGCATACTGGGAAATGGAGGCTGTTAAATGTTTCCAGTTGCATGGATTTGCAATTGGAAACATTATTGGAACTTTAATTTAGCAAATATTTAATTATATGATTAAAATGTGGTTATTATCTATTAATTGTTTGTGACTAGAAAACTTACTGTTTTTTAATTTTTTTTGGTATACATGTGATAATATAAGCTGATCAAATATACAATGGAAATTCAACAAAAAAAGTAATAAGTGACACATGAAGAAAAACAAGCTTGGACTCATTACTAGTCCAAGAATAGAATATTGAAACATCCTGTTAAAAGGTTACTAATACTGTCACCCATAAACCTGGAATAATTGTGTTTTCAGACACACTCCTTTTTTTTTTTTACTCCTATTTATACACATAGTAATCCCCTTTGACCACATACAATGATTACATACTGAGCCCCAGGTACACTTCATCTATCAAGAATAAATCACATCACCAAAATTATTTCATGAGAAGAAGTGAATATATTTCATTCCAACTTCATAGGTAAAAGTGTATTTAATTTCTACAGAAAATCATGAGTTCTGTTTATCCCCATATGTTACAAACCATGTGATTGAAGATTGTTTTCATAAAAAGGAGTCTTCCTATAGGCCACACTCTCTGTTTCATAACAAACTAATACCAATAACATCATGAAACTTAATTCATTTAGTATTGATTTCTATCAATAAAAGCATGGGCTGTTTGACAAACATGGTGCACAACAGAAAATGTTACAAAATAATCACATTAATATTCTGATTAAAATGTGACTTCTTATTGAAGCCATGGTGGCATGAACAAGTTCATCCTGCAGACTGTAGACATGGATAAATGGACATTATTTCTCACTTTTTTCCTCTCATTGGTCACTGTGTATCATCGCCTCCTTTAACCACCTTTATTAATCTCCAGTTTATTGTTTTCTTCATATCCTTAATACAACTGAATAAATAAAATAAAAAAAAATGAACTAAGCCAGTTCTGGACATTTAGTGCAAGTAGAAACAGTTACAAGATGGATGTGATGAACATAAAAACAAACTATTTTCTCCAGCACCGACTTTGAGCCATTAATGTCATCAGTGCAGACTGATTATACTTTACTTTATAAGCAAATGATGCGCTACTTCCTGCAGCTCCTCTGCAAATGTGCAAATGTGTAGCCTTCAGCGTTTGTTTCTTGGAATGACTCTGTGTAGCTGATATGCACAGACAGGCATGCCTTTGGAATCAAAAGGAAAAATCTCTGCCTCTGGGCTCACTTGTACTTCTCCTACACACTCTTGGAAATTCCTCAGGCCTACCCCATATTGTGCCCCCCTGCAACCACATGAACATGTCGGAGTGTGATCCACGTACTGTTAACACGGAGACAGCCCTCTGATATTTTGCTGCCTTATTGGATTTCAGCCAAAGAAATACTAAATCAGTGGACTCCTGTTGCAGCCATGATTGTGCATCCTTGAACCAGTAGTAAACTCACAAACTTTGAAAAAGCAAATTTACATAGGGCAAAAAGGGCAACATTAACTAAGAGTTTGTAAAGCAAAAAAACGAAAACCAAAAAAAAAATCAACCTTGTATTGTCTCATTTTCATTAAATCTATTAGAAGAAGTAGAGATGAATAAGTTCTGTGAATTGTTTCTGATTCAGGATCTAAAAACTGTAACCTTGTGTATGGTCTTTAGATGAGTTAAACATAAACCAAATGGATAAACTGAACAATGTAGACACAATATAAACCCACCATGTTGCGTAACAGGAAATAAATGAGACACAGTAATAATAGTCAAAACTTTCCATTGCATATGATGCATATGAGAGAAGTCAAAGGCAACAGAGGTGACTCATATTAAAAGAAAATAAATATGTGTTGTACGTATATAAATCATGCTCTACACTAAACAATAATTACTCAGTGTGTGGTAATGTCTAACGGACACATAGGCTGTAGATATCTTTCTTCTTCTGTATACAATCTCTACAATCAAACACTGAGACTACAATGTTCAGAAAGGCTGATGACAGCTGCTCTCCTTCTCTTCATGTACTGTGCTGATTCCTCGTCACATAGCTGTACAGACAAGTCTGGACGGCACTCTTTTCCTCAGAAACATACTCCAAACATCTGAAAACCTGGCAACAACCCTGCTATTTCTGCCACTAAAACACGCCGGGTCAGGAGGGAGAAAAGGTGCTCTTTGTTGAGTTAACTCTTGTGTTGAAGGAGGAGAAAAAGTGAAGCTTGGAGCTGCTGGAGAGGAACTACTCTGCTTTGAAAAAAATTATTTAGCATGTTAATTAAAGCTGTTTCGTTACTTATATCTTTACCATGTTTACTTGAATTTGTCTAGGAAAAACAACTTCTCTGGTTTCATAATGACTCTCACAGGATTCTCTACGCTACCACACTTCCAGACCACACCACACCACATCATCACCACCACACCCAGACTGTCTGACTATCTTACCTGTCTGCTGTGTGTTTTTCAGGGTTGCTTCGTTATTATCTTCAAATCTGAGATTGATGCCGTTGGAGCATTTCCCGACGGAGCCGTTGACATGTGTCCCGTCGCTTCTCTTAATGGAGCTGCTGCGACTTGATACCGGCACAAATGTGGGGTCCAGGTCCATGATCAGCTGGTTGAGTTGGTCGATGGAGTTGTCAATGTCCATGGTCAGAGATTTGAACTCCTCGTCCCGTTTGTTGTTGTTGTTATTGTTTATTGTCGCCTGTTCCTTGTGAGTGGCTGAGTTTCTTAGAGCATCCACTGTCACGTCCCTGGCAGGACCCTGTGGTTCATGAGGCGAGCCTGTGTTGGGTGAACTGCTCCCTTGCTTGTTTCCTGAATATCTCTGTGTATCGTTTCCATCCTCGGGCATGTATGCAAACTTTTGTGCAGCAACCATCTGCTGCTGGCGGACCCAGGACTGTGTGGAATAGCTTCCTTGTCTATAGACATGCTGTTTGGTCATGGGAGCGCTGCTGGGGTTAGCAGAGGCCACAGAGTTGCTCCGGGAACCCAGACAGCCCCTTCTAGTCTCAGCATATGGCCTGTCATACTCCTCTATGGACAGAGGTGCGGGGTGGTGGAGGTGCTGCTGACTTTGATTTGGTTGCTCCTCTCCTCCAGGACTACCAAATCCATCTGAGAGCAGGGAGTTCTGGCTGCTCTTGTGGCAAGACGATGACAAAGTGCCTAAGCTGTCCACACTGTGCAAATCATGCCCTGTAATGACCTCATCATCCAGGATGTCCGTTTCCCTCTCTCGGGGACGGGGGTCTCCATTGATGTGCACCTGTGCTGGGACTACCTGCTGGATGCCCACTCGAGGGCCTTGGTCCTCCATCTCCTCCAAAGATGGGTCCTCAACACCAAAGCCACTTAACAGGCGCTTCAGTTGGACCTTCTCCTGCTGACTGGGACCCTGGTTGGGCCTGATGGTGCCGGTGGTGGTGGTCGGCGTGGGTCTGTCCGCCCACAGAGAGGTGCTGGACAGACCTGAGTCACTGCTGACAGAAAGGGCGTGGTCGCTGTGGTCGGGGCTGGAGGTGGCGGAGGTCGTGCGGGCCCCCCGGCCCAGTGTGGCCTCTCCTCCGTTGGGGCTCCTCTTGTTAGGCCCTTTGTCCTGGGTTAGACCTTGCGAGCGAGGCGCTGCAAAAAGAGAAGATGCAGCGCTTCATACACTCAGCTGGTATTTGCACACATACACACAGAGACGCACTAACTGCAGAAGCACATGGAGACAAACACAAAATGGCACAAAACAAGATTTTACTGACATGCACGGTCATGACATCCCACAAACTCTATCATTCACAATCTGTTATTGACAAACCACAACACGTACAATCACACATCATCTGACAAAGACAGCATTCCAGACATAAGAACAAACATTTCACACAAGACTTCAAATGAATTGATTCATTGACAAGCAAAACAAGTTAATCATATGACACAACTGAGATAATTGTAACATATTACATGTGACACAAGTTAAATTCCTTTTCATCCAGGCTTATTTGAAGCACAGATATTCAAGTCAAGTTTCTGTAACAGTTTCTTATCAGGCCTGTGTACTTTATCCAGCAGACAAAGGTGTTTCTCATAATCTGGTTATATAAGACGTGAGGAGTTTTCTGTATTTTGCTACAAGGTCTGACTGTGAATCTTCAGAGTCTGACCCCTGCATTCCTCACCCTGCTGTGATTAAGCCACCCTACTCCATCTCGCCTGCCCCTTGACCCCCAGCATATGTCCAAACAATCTCCTTAATCCTCAGAAGTAAAAAAAAAAAAAAAAAACCTCAGAGGTCAGTCATTTTGCAAGCCTGAGTCAAATCCATCACAAGAATAGAAATCAAGTTCAGCCATGCGAGACTTACGCGAAACGAGGAGCTTGAGGAGAATTCCAAGAGCATGCGAACAACGTTTTCAAGTAAGTAAAACTGCTGTTTCACTGTCACTCTCCCTTGGCTTCAACAAAAGAGAGCTGGAACATGACTCCTACACTTCTCCCTCAATCTACTGCCTTAAGTACTTGCCTTTCAGTCAAGCTATGACCGGAGGATCTGAATACCAGACACGCATGATAAAAGCTCCCCCTCCTCCTCCTCTTCAACCTCCACCTCCTCTTTTCCAAAAGCTTCTGTATGACTTGCCCCCTTGCTCAAACACAAACACACCGGGGAAACTTGCATCTGGCCTCAGCTCAGGCCTCCATGCAGGTCAGTTCCGCTGGGAGTTTTACAACAAATCCCTCTCATAACATTCCTTGTGGCAAGGTGCAAACAGGTTTTAAGACAGATGTTTCCCCCTTCCTTTGCATATTGTCAGTTTTTTCTTTCTCTGTCATCATCCTCCCTGGGTTTTTTTTTTTTTTTTAAGTTTTCCCTCCCCCTTATGGCCACCCATCTGTGTCCGGGAGAGAAAAAAAATCCAGAGCTCTTACCTCCGTCGCCTCTGCCAGGTAAGCACTCGGGACAACTGCCATGTCAAAGAAAGCAGGAGTTGAAGAAGGGGCAGTGCAGACGCACATGAGTGTACATGGCGTTTAAGCAGCAGATAATGGTCAGGGTCAAATCAAGACTTGGAATAAGTTGGCCCTGCTTTCTTACTCTGTTGAGAAGGTGAGAGTGTTTGCACTCCACACAAGGGGGGGGGACCTTGAGATTTCCAAATAAGGGCAGAGGAATGTAAACAAGTGGGGTGGAGCTTAGTGGTGGGGGCGGGCCAGAGGAGGTAGTAACCCGACCTCTTACCCTGAATCAGGGGACTACCCCACTAGGGAAAGGAGGAGGAGGAGGAGGGAAAAAAAAGAGAGAAAGAAAGAAAGAAAGAGGGCGGACCAGAGAGGATCAGAGAATGAAAACAACATTCCTACAGCTCCAGACTTTTTCACTGTGTAACAAGACACTTTTTAATTAAAGCAATCTTTGCCTTCTACTCTGAGCTCTGGGTAATTCTTCATGAAAAGTGGCAGCCGAGCTGTTTTTTTTCTCACCCGTGTGTTGTAAAATTACACGCCTGCCATCCTCGTGTACAATATCGGTGACAAAACAGATGTGTCCTACACTCGATTATGGGGTTCAACAATTGTTTTAAAAACTGTTTTACCTATCACTATCACGCAGACGTGAACAAATCCATGAATGGTTAACCAAGCTAGTGAACTTGAGAAAAGCAGTCAAACCGTTTTTATCTAGCATTCATCATGGCGGTGGTTGTGGTGCAGTCAGTCCCTGAATAATCTACCAATTACAGTGCAGCGGCAAAACCAGAGCTGTTTCTCAAACTGCTCTTATATCACAGGAGGAGGTCTGGATGTGTACGGCTATGCAATTATCCAGCCCTTTCCATTCCTTCTCAGTTACTACCATCCAGCATAATGATGATGATGATCTTCCTCTTTCTCTTTCTCTTCCATGTCAACTTCTGCAAGTGCTTCAGACAAGTAGCAAAGAGATAGAATGTGGCGTACACTTACATTTGACTATGCTCAGGTAGAATGAGGCAAAAACAAACTTCAGTACTAAATGTTTAAATCTAGTAACATTTGCACTTTTCATTTGACTGACTTGTTTTTGTTTTTTTTACCATTTCTAGACTTATTTTGACCAGAACTTGACTTTTTATTTATTTTAATTATATGGAAGTGTTTGAACCTTAAGAGTGGTATTCCATAAAAAATATTTTCTCATCTTGAACTGTACTACTGCTACTTGGCAGGATTCACATTTATTGTCACAGTTGACCAATTTTTTATTTGTTAATGTAACTTCTTGGTATACATTAAACTCACATCCAAGAAACCTATTTTTTCTATGCCTGCTTTTATGGATTTGTCCCTTGGAGCCCACTGTTTCAAATTTGATTCCATAAAGTATGATTTATCCCCTTCCAGCAGGACTCTTACAAAGATGATGTATTGGAAACAAAAATAAATCATATAACAAAGAAATATTTGTTTTTCCATTGTTGAATAAAATTATTTATGATTTTAACTGATTGTTTTTTTGTTGCATAAACGTATTTGCCACATATGAGTGAAGAAACACATTACAAGAAACAAATAGGCTGCCTTTTGAAATTTTCTGAGCATGAAACATCTCCAGAGGAGTAATTTAGATTTTGTGATTTAGGCTTTTTTCATGATTTTTAGCAAAACCTTGATTAATTGGATATATTGTCCAGACCTAAACAGCACTGACACTGACCATCATGTACATAATTCCAATTTGCTTTAGTCATCTCCAATTTCATTCTAATATTAACTATTGAGTAACTACTGAAAACTTTATTCTATTGTGAAATGTTGCTTTAAGTTGCAAGAACACCAGAGATACCAAAGGTAAAGTTCAGAGTACATGTCCAGTAGTGACACTAGTTTTTCTGGTCAAATTTCAGAGCTGCAAGCTGTACAAATGATATTCCATTCTTCTGGAAAATATAGTCACGAAAAAAAAATTATTAGACCATCAAAAGTAATCAAAAACAATGGTTGTGCAATCAAGTACTAACTCCTGTGTGTATCATGAGACTAAAACAGACAGAAAAAAAAACATGGAATAAATAAAAGCACTGTTTTTGTCAATACAATGCCATAGACATTGATTTAAGAACTTATGTGATTTTGGTTATTATCAAGAAAACCATGGAAAATAGAGAGATATCAGCTCTGAAATTAAACTCTTATGAGCTATTTTTGTTGTTGTCATTATAATTGTCCAAACAAATATACCTTTAGTTGGAACAGGCATTAAAATGAACAAAAAAATGAAAAAAAACATAGGGTGGTCTAATAATTTTTTCTGCGACTGTACTGAGATGCCTACAAAAATCTCAGAAATGCATCTAAAATGTTATAGCACTACTTGTTGTGAATATACTGTATATGTTGAAGTAATCATTTCAATCAGCTGGTTCAACAAGAGAAAACACTCTTCAGTGTAGCCATCTATATTAAATTTAATTAAAATCCACATGATCAACAATGACTCATTGAAATCTCATTTTAATATTTAAGCAGCAAACAGCTGCTGGTTAATCTTAATAAACACAAAGACCGCATTGGTAATAAACTCCAACATGCAGTCTGTCTGGAAAAAAACAATCTTAGAATTCAGTTCTTACTTCACACATGGAGATAAACACACACTCTTAGTGGTGACTGAGGAAAAGCTATTGAAGTAAATGAGGTTTTCTTTTCACAACCTTAGCACTACAGTGGTAAACGTTTTTTTTTACTTTCTCCTCTTGACAGGCCCATGAGTGACAGCTTTTCGGAGAATAACTCAGACCTGCCAGGGGACTGTTAAGTAGATGTAGAATTTCAACAAAGCTCCCAGTCTTCCCTCTCAGATGTAGTGTTTACATGAGAACACAAAGCTGTAAATATCCCACATGAATGCTTTAGAATCAAGGCAAGAGGAGAAATTGCTTCTTTATTGATGTCTATGTTTCGCTTTGATGAATTCTTAAATATGAGTGTCTGCCTTTTTATTGCATTCCCAGAGTTGGTGTATAAAATTTAACATGGACGTGCTAAGGCAATTATAAATAAAAAGCTAAAAAGGCAGCTCATTTTCATCATTTGAAGTTAACTTGTAAAAACACTCAGTGAATACTGGGAAAGGGTGGATCTGTGTTTTAATGCCACTACCACGTTGCACTATTCTGGGAGGTTGTTGTGAATTCTGTGGTTGAGTGGAGAGCAACAACCACAGCGAGGACGGGACGCCCCGACAGGGTGGCTCTGAGTGTGAGTCTGGGTGTGCAGCCCCGGGACAG
>JAPTGZ010000010.1:20197504-20209002 GCA_029814645.1 Fowleria isostigma | reverse complement strand
GGTTTAAAATTTGCCTTTTTTTAAAAAATAAAAATAAGACCCCTATGATTCTAGTGAGGATAAAGAAGGTTCAGATAATGAATGAATGAATAAAAATAAGAAAAAAGTAAATCATATTATAATAAGACTAGAAAACCTTCATGAAACTAGTAAACACTGATCCAAATTGTGTAAAGTCAACATAAAATGAAAATTGAAAATGAAAAATACATTGCTTTGCTTTGTAAATACTTTTTACAAAGTAAAAATTACTTCTTAAATGTAACTTATAGAATCTTATACAAGTTTCCATATGGTTATAGGATAAAGATAGTAAAACTTCAAATTTGGGTCACTAACAAAGCAAAATTAATTCAAATGTGGGGGCTTATTGTTAATTGCTGGGTCATTACATCCTTGGCTCTTTCTTACCTTTGTTGGTCTGTGCTTGTCGTTTATCATCTTGGTATGTGTCACTTTCATCATTATTGGCGTGTAATTACTGTTGAAATATAACTTACGCAGACTATGAATTAGATGGTTATCATGTGTAACATACATTGGTTTTCCTAATCTGTTTACTGTCTGTTATTTACATTATTTAGAATCTAAACAGATGTAATATTATCATTAAGGAAGAAAAAATAAAGTGTAAAATTTTCTTCTTCCCACTCCTTTTCGAGAAATACATATGAATTTATTTTTTGTTATTATAAGTGTACATGGCAATTGCAATATTGTCTTGATCTTGATTTTCTGGAAATTCCCCTTGTAGGGCTAATAAAGGAATATCTTATCTCATTACCTCTATTTATTAATTTGCTCTATTAGAGCTTTGTATACACAAAAATTGTATTTTTCTCAGCTTGAAACAAATAAATAAAATGTACAAGTTAGCTTAAGATACAAATGTGAAATCTGATAAATTGACACAAAGAATGGATATTATTCAAAAGCAACACTTCCCTCTGAGCTACCAGTTGTACTTCAAAACATTGACTGCACATTAGAATAGATTCATTTTCCAGATACTTTCTGGTATCAGATTCATAAGTCAGTTGTATATATGCAATAACACTATGTGTATCTTAAAAACATTAGCAAACTAGCGCATCTGTCAATGGTTTTCATAGCGATCTGATCAAAGTATTTATATTTTAGCATATTTTCTCTCCATTTCTGAAAAATTACAGACCAGTGTTATCTTCAAGGCATGTGATAAAAAAAACAACTTATAGCTGTGTTTGGTTAACATACTTTTTTTTTTTTTTAAATGTAGGCCAAAGAGCACATTTAGAAATCAAAACGTAAAAATGAAATACCTGATATTACCAGAAAAGTACATTTATTTTAGTAAATTTATGGTGCTTTGTTTTTCCAATTACTTAAAACTGTTTAATGTACAATAATAGACTAGAGCCATCGACAGGTGTCACTTAATGATGATTTGTTTCTGATATCTGGCATCAGCTGTAAAATGAATATAAAAACAAATGAGTGTGTCATTAGACAAGTAAATGTGTACAATGACATTTTTAATTTCTTTTATTTTTTTTAAATCACAGAATGACATTTTATTGGAACATTTGATCGTTACTTTCTAAATTCAGTAAGTCAGACATCATCATCTGCAATTACCAAAATATTTTCCTCTAAAAATAAAATAAGCCAAGCTGCAATGTGCTGAAAATTAAACAGGTTAAAATGAATTCTGGTTCTTCTACTGAAGCTGAAGTCAAAAAGCATCTTTCAAAAATAGTACAAAGACAAATTCTAAAAAAAAAAAAAAAAAGCATATATTAAATTTAGCAGTTTCAAAATAACTTTCCTAACAGGTATGTTAAAACAAGATAATGAATTATAATCAGCATCCAATGAGATATTTAAACACCAAATCACCAAAAGTTGCAAACTATTAATGAACCATAAATGAACATGTAATTAGATTCAGTGTCTTAAAAAAACTCCAAATATCATCTAGAAAGCACAAACTCTTCAGAAGTATTGTTACAAAAGTATTCAAACAACATGGGACATCAATAGCACAGCATAACTGGTCTACTTTTTTTTCATCTTATGCATTAAGATACACTGTTGGAGCTATAGGTGGTACTGGAGGAAGAGAAGGTATAGGAGTAAGTAGAGTAATCAACACTGCCTCTTCGAGACCCACTTCTGGAGCCGGTACGGGAACCAGCCCTGGACCCAGAGCGTGATCCTGGGTTAGAGACATTGTAAGGACTGCTGATTCCTTTGCTGGATATGGAGGAGGCCTGGAGCATCTTCATACCATTGCTTTCTTCCACCATGCAGCTGTCCATGGCTTCCTTGTAGGAGATCTTCAGTTTTGTTTTGGGACATGTCAGGTTTTTCTGGTGGTTCCGAGTATCCTGAAGCTTTTGTGCCCCTTGACCATCCAGCCAACCATTATGAATAGCCTCTTCGATTGTAATGCGGCGTCCAGTCCCAGGCTCTATCAGGCCTCCCGTCAGGTACTGGAACTCAAGGAATCTTTGACCAGCTTCATAAGGCAGCCATGTCTCCTTCACTGCTTCTGCTGCAGACATCTTTCTTTTAGTCTTGATGTCCTCGAAACCAACGTAGGCTTTCTGAGCAGGTTTCAGCTTGGAAGCCATGCTGTCATCGATGATGCCTTGATGAACGGCATCTTGCAGTGAAAGTCTCTCCCCAGTGGCAGGGTTGATGATACCCCCAGTGCACGTCTGGGCCTCAAGCAGTCTCTGTGCTGTGATTGTATCAACAATGCCTCTTCTGAGTCCTTCTAGAATTGTTATCTTCTCCAACGTCTCTGTATCAAATATAGCTCCCACAGGGCTCTGGTCATCAAACATCTCAGGTGGAGAGACGGTAATGGAAATACTGTTGAAGCGTTTTCGTACAGTAGGAGAAGATGGTGCAAGGTGGGTAGGACTGCTGCAAGTGACCATATCGTCCACAGTACTGGCTGTAATGTTCATCTCTGTGCTGCTGGTTCTGCTGGAAATGAGGTCAGCAAACTGGGTCAAGGTTAGCGTACCAGCACGGTATTGATCCAAAGATGGCTGGTCAATGATGCCACGCTCCACGCAGTCTTGGATGTCATACTGTGTTCCTGTCTTCCTATCCACAATCACCAAACGTGAAGAGCCATCAGACCCCTTAATAGTTATTTCTTCCCACTCACATTCCTGTTCTGACAACTCCAGGAACGTGTCATAGTCAATTAGTTCTCGGTGATAGGCCTCCCTCACTGACATCTCCAGCCCAGTGTCCGGGTCGACAATCACAACACGTCTTTTGCGGAGGACATTGGTGCGACTTGTCTCTGCCTTCTGTGGTTTCTTCTTATCTCTGAGTGGTAGAAGTATGAGGCCTGTTTTCTGATCTGTCATGCATCTGTCCTTCAGCTGAAGATATGTTAGGTTTTCCTTGGTATTAGGGTCAAAGAAACCTTTTGTGTCATCTCCCTCATATGTAAGGATCTCATTCATCTCTTCATCAAAATATCCCCTTTTATAGGCAACAGAGACATCAATACGGTGGCTTTCTTTGGGGTCAATAATCCCACCACTGGCAATTTGGGCCTCAAGTAGGCGGATTCCATGACCTTTTTCAATAAGATCTTTCTCAATAGCCTGAAAGAGGGAGATTGTCTTTCCTGTGGATGGGTCAATGTATCCAGTTACTGCTTTCTCTGCGGACAGCAACTTATTCTTAAACTCTTTTCCTATCAGACCTCTCTTAAAAGCGTCCTCTACTGTTAAGAAGATGTTGTTAACTGGATCAACAATAAAGCCTGAAGCTGCTTGGGCCTCAAGCAGCTCCAGGGTTGTTCCTCTCATGAGCAGACCTTCCTTCATTGCCTGATAGAAGGGCATTATTCTGTCATTCACCTCATCATAGATCCCTGCAATACACGAGGAGCCATAGAGGTAAGACCTCAGCTTGTCTTCGATATCTTTGCTGGAGAGTTTACCCTGGTTGAGCTTCTGCAAGTCAGTTTCATCCAACAGCTCAGATTTGATGAGCTCATCAACAGAAACTTCACCACGGAGACCCTTTACTGTCATTGGCTTGTCAGGACCACGGAGCAGAAGCAAACCAGAGACAGGTTCCACTACACATGTCTTTCTAAGGTCATTGTAGTTTATCTTCTCCTCTGTGGCTGGATCCAGGTAGCAGGCAGGTTTTTTGTTCAAAGCCCTGTAGAGATCCTCATCAATAAGATTGCGATCCAAAGCCAGATCTTTTGGAAGGAACACACTTAAAACTGGGTCCAAGATGCCTCCAACAGAATCCTGAGCCTGGAGCAAACGGAGGGCTGTGTCTTTGTCAATACGGCCCTGTTTGCAAGCCTGGCCCACTGATAGTACTTTGCCAGTGTATGGATCTTTGAAGCCTGTGCTAGCTGCTTCAGCTGTTACCAAGGTGTCTCTGTCATCTGTGTCCACAATTCCTCTTGAACAGGCAGTATCGACCGGCATCTTTTCATTAAATGTCGGGTCCAGTATGTAGCCAGTTGCAGCTTGAGCCTCCAGGAGCATGAGGGCGCTCTCTGGGCTCAGGAGTTTCTTATTTTTGGCTTCAGTAAAAGGCATTTTTCCTTGAGGACCAGTTGTCATGCCTGCAATAATGCCAGTGCCCTTTAAATTAAGCTGGATGTCTGCAGCCACATCATCAACGGTCTTTTTTCCCTTTAGAAGCTGGTCTAGAGTGGATTTACTGATTATGCCACAATCACAAAGCTGGTGGGCTGTTACTTTACGACGCACACCATCAAACACCAACTTGGAAGGATCAACAGTGGTGATTTTCTCATCTGTCTGTGTCTGCTTGGCCAGAGTGTCAGGTCTCTGCTGTAGCCTCTTTATTTCTCTCTCCAAAGCATCTCTCCTGAGAACCAGCTCTGAAACCTCCTTTTCAGAGCTAAACAGCCGGTTCTTGTACCTGTCTTCTACATTCTTGAGCTCCATAAGAAGCTTTTCAATTTCATTCTTCAAGGACAGCCTCTCTCGATCAGCCTTGTCCCTATCTGATTCACACTGCCTAATTTGACCCTCCTTCAGCTCAGACTGGTTTTTTATGTAGGTCAACTCCTTGAGGATCGAATTTTTTTCATCCTGCAGCCGCTGTTTGTTGCGTTGTTCAGTCTCTAGTGAGATCTTGATACGGTTCAATTCCTCTTCTACACGAAGGAGACGGTTCTTTTCCTGCTCCAACAGTTTCAGCTTGGCGTGCAGGCTGTCCCTCTCCAGAAGCACCTCACTGTACTGGCTCTGAGACTCATGAACCATCATGGATGTCTGCGAAGAGATGAGAAATCACATTATTAGGTTATTGTGTACAACAATGCCAGTAAAGCACAAAGCAGGAAGCTCCAAATTCAACCAATATGCTAATCTAAAATGTAAATATGACTCTAATAAGCAACATTATTATTTATCATATTAAAATTTCAAAACAAAATTAATGTTAATTATTAGTACATTATATTGTATTTGTACAGCTTTGTGTACAGTATATTTGTTAGCTGAGTTAGTTAAACAGTGATTATTAAAGTCATTTAAGTTCAGTGATCAAACATGCAATTGCATGCATATAAACCAATTGTGTCACTCATGCGCAAGCAGCAAGTTGGTGATCCTTCAGTGGAGTCAAAAGTACCTCAATTGATTGCTTTTGGAATTTGTCTATTTCCACCTTAAGCTTTTCTCGCTCCTTGGTGAGGTCATTGATGAGAGCCTGGAGTTCTGCTGTTTTCTTGGTGCTACTTTGAAGCTGGACATGCAAGGCTGAAATCTGAGTGGCATTTTCTCCGTCAATGGAATCTTTACTAGTTTTCAAGTCATCTCTCTCCTGCTTAACCGCCCTCAGCTCCTCCTCCAATCTCAGTCTCTCCTTCGTCAGGTTCTGTGTAAGAGTCTTCAATTTTTCGGTCTCTTTTGTGTATTCATTCAGCTGGCGACTCTTTTCTTCAATGGTCTTGTACAGGCTTTCATTACGCTGGTTGAGTTCATGGGTTCGGTTCTGTTCTTGCTGTAGTTTCTGCTTCACTATCTTCAGCTCAGCCATCACAGCCGCCAGTTCATCGGTTGCGACTTTCTGCTCCTTTCGGCTCTTGTCCAGAGCCTCCTGCAATGCTTTGAGGTCATACTCATACTTCCTTCCAGTGTTAGTCACCTCAATCTGAACAGATTTTAGGGTGTTAATTGTAGTGGTGTGCTCTTTGCAGGTATGCGTCATTCTCTCCAGCTCAGCTTCTATTCTCTTTCTACGGGTAAACTCTTCTTGGGCTGCCTTCTTCTGTCTCTCTAACTCAACTTCCATGCCATCCAGAGAACACTGAAGTTCTCGGATTCGGCTCTGCAGTCTGGCAGAACTCTGCTCAGCCTTAGTTTTCTCACTCGTCTGCTTCTCCAGCTCTACTCTGGTAATACGGACCTCCTGCTCAGATAACTTCAGCTTGTTCACTTCATCTTTATAGGCCGTATTCTTAGCCATCAGTTCTGCTTCAGCCTGTTTCAAGCGATTGACTTCCAATTCCAGGGCTCTCCTCTTTTTGCCCTCTTCTTCCAAGTTAAAGTTTAGCATGCTGATCTGTCTGGATCTGTCCTGATTGTTCTTGTTGGCCTCCTTCATTTTAAGTTCATCCTCTCCTTTCTGCTGTATGAGTGTTCTTATCTGGACTTCCAGCTCATTGCGTATCCTTGTCTCTTGTGCCACTGACGCCCTCTGCTGGCTGGCTTCCTGCTCTGCTCTACTCTTCTGGTCTTCCGTGTGAGCGATGGCCTGTCTCAGCCTCCTTAGCTCCTCCTCTAAATCTCTCTTCTCAGCAGCGAGTCTGTCATATTGGAGCCTCTGTTCAGTTGTCTCTTCTTCCCTCTGTTGGGAGGCTTTCAGGATTGTCGTCTTGGTAACATGGATCTCTGTCTCATATTTCTGCTTAAGATGATTAACCTCCTGGTTACACTGTGTTCTTACCTTTGAGATATCTGACTCTGCATTTCGTCGACGTGCTGCCTCCTCCTCTAGTAGTATCTTCAACCTCTCCAATTCACGTTCCTTGTCCTTCACAGACTTTTCTAAGTCAATCTTGATCCAGTTTAGCTCTTCGAGTTCTTTCTGCCTGCGGCGAACGGCGGCCTCGTACTCTTCTTGCTGGCTGGTGTAGCGCTCCTCTGCTAACCTTTTCTTCCTCTTTTCTTCTTCCAGTTGATATTTAATGCGGGTCAGCTGGTCATTAAGGTCTTGAAGCTGGTTGTGTGTGCTATCCAGACTCTCTTTGGCAGCATTAGCTTGCATTGCTGTGGTTCTTTTAACCTCCTCCATAGAAATGAGTTGATCTTTTGATTGAGTCAGCTCCAGTTTGTGGCGCATTAATTCATCCTCTAGAGACTTATTTTTATGGTTACGATCCTGGAGGTCTTCCTTCAAACGCCTCAGTTCTTCTTCCATCAGCTCAATTTTGGTGTTTCTGATCTGTGGAGAGCATACAAAAAAGAAATCCTTAGACACCTACTTTTACATCAATAAACCTACTTCACTGTTACTGTATATTATGGTACAAAAATTGTTTTAAATGTTAATACTTTACTCACTTTCAGTTCTTCCATGTTCTTCAGCAACTCCCCAAGGAACTTGTAGTAGTCACCTGAGCGGGTAAGTAGCTCTATGTAGTGGGACTGGAGGTCACTGGCCTGATGGTGTAAAAAACAGTGAGTTATCATGCTATGGGTTTAGTTATTTTGTTGAAATGTTATGGACTCAAAATAAATAATACTCTATTTTAGATGCAAAATGTATTAATGGCTGTAAATTTATTAACACAACTTAATGAGAGCCAGTGTTCACACCTCTTGTCTGACCACAGAAGCAGGGGACTGCAGCATAGTTCTCTTGATGGGGATGTTAAGCAGAGTTTCCAGGCCAGCGCTGTAAGATGCAAGCTGCAGCTCATAGTCCTGTAAGCACACAACACAATAGGACCTCACTGTACTGTAGCAAAATTGCTTGCGTCCATGGAAATATACATAAAACATTTTAAATAGAAAAATATTGCAGAATAATCACCAACCTTTATGGAGGCAGCACAAATGTCAGCGTTTTTCTGCACAACCTCCACTTTCTCCTTCTTTCCTTTAATTTCCGTGTGAAGTGCCTGTGCAGAGTCAAGGGGGCATGAAATTCACAGAATTTAATCTAACATCAAGCTCTTTTACTAGACATTAATTTCACAGCCATGAAATGCTCTTTAAGTGATTAACATTCATACATCTATCAGCTCATTTAATGCTCATTCTATTTAAAATTACATGTAAATAGAGTTTCTTTCTGATTAAAAATTCAATCACTTAATGTTATTAACCCATAAAGACCCAAACATCCACCATCTACCAAAATCATCTACTGATATAAATGGTTTAATCACTGTTGATTGACTAAGCCATGTAAATAATAGGTGTGAAATGCAGTTTTTCATCTTTTCATGGTTGTCAGATATGACCCATTTTTAGATGTTCAGAGGCTCTGTAGTTGCAATGGAAACACCGTCATCTTCTACAACATTGAGTCACCAGTAAAACCCATAGAGTTGGATCAATGACAGTGGATGGAGACACTGGGTTTATGTTCAGTTAATGACAGATTTTGTTGATAAAGTCACTTTTTCTTAAGTTTTCTCTATTTTTTTAATATAATAATTCTCAACTTTACTTTGAACTTTTATGAACATTTACTTGATTAGTAAATTAAAAGGAAAATACAAGATTTACACCAAAAAACACAAAATAGAGAAGATAATATTCCAACAAATGGTGATAAATTACTTAAGAATGATTAAATATAGAGAAAAAAATCATTTGGGAACTGACACAAATGTCACACTGGATCCTTATGGGTTAATTACTATATGTAGGAGGAAACATTGGAAAACATGCCTTCTGTTGGTTGAGGTGGTCCGTTAGGGTCGGAATGTCATTCAGTTTAACCAACTGCAGGTTATCCTGCCGTTTCCTGGCATTGTCCATCCACTGGTTGAGGGAAGTGCTGCTCTGCTGATAATCTTTCAGCTGTTTCTCCTGCTTCTCTAAGTCCCACATTCTGATTGGGAAAGAGTGAGAGGAAGAGGAAGACAGGATTATTTTTAGGGTTTCAACCAGCAGTGACTAATGTGTTGTTTTTATGTGTACATTCCATCTTACCTGTTATCAATTTGAGTTTGGATGCGGCGCCAGCGGTCACACATCTGATTCACCAGGTCTGAATACTTGGCCAAATCCACATCGCATTTGTGGAAGGGCTCAGAGATTTGTCCGTTGTATTGGATTGCTTTAGCCAGGTCAGACTCCATAGCAGTCAGCAGATCTCTTTTTAGCTCCAGTTCACCCTTCATATGCTTTTGTAGAGAGAATTAAATTGAATTATTATTTCATTTTTATATTTCTATCAAAATACTTTCACATTAAGGTGTGTATACTATGGCTATAAATACAATGAAATAAGATCAACTTATCAAATATCAAATACACTGGGATTTTTGCAACAATAACTAATTTTATGGAATGATCACCCTGGTACTTAATTCACTTATCTTATTAATTAGTTCAGTTCAATTCAGACACCTTTAATTACCCTAAATTTTCAGCTTTGTGACATTCATATAACAACAATCAGTCAACAATCATAGAATCATTAAATGAATAAAAATCAATGAACCAAATTCAATTAAAAAAAAACAAACTCTTGCCTAAAATCCAACAAATAAATCTCCTCAAATATTCAATTTCATCTATTATTGGTAGGACTGTGTTTCAGAGCTAGGTAGCAGAAAGAATAAAAGACTTTGCGTAGTGTTTTGTATTGCTTTAGGGCACAGATTAGGTAGCAGTGCAAAACTGGTTGACAGACAAATAATTACATTAAAATCCTATCAAGCTTCTTTATTCATCAAGACTTAACAGTTAATAAAATCTCTGCTCAAACTTAATGTTATCATCTTCATCAGCTAGCAGGTTGAAGTTGTAATACAGGCACGGAAAAAAAAATCATTAGACCATCAAAAGTTATCAAAAACAATGCTTATACAATCAAGTACTAACTTCTGTTTGTATCATGTGACTAAAACAGACAGAAAAAAAAAAATGGAATGAATAAAAGCACTGTTTTTGTCAGTACAATGCCATAGCTATGGATGTAAGAACTGATATGATTTTGGTTATTATCAAGAAAACAATAAAAAATTGCAAGATATCAGCTCTTAAATTTAAATGTTATGGTCTATTTTTGTTGTTATCATTATATTTATAAAAAAAAAATACCTTTAGTGTATCAGGTATTAAAAAGAACAAGAAATTGAAAAAAACATAGGGTGGTCTAATAATTTTTTCCATGACTGTATGTGCCAGATGGTTGCCTTAATACTGCAGTATCAGTGTTTGTATTTACTGTTTTGCATCTATCTTCAAATAAGTAAAGGAAGTGTGTCAAACCTTTAGTGTGCTCTGGTAGTTTTCCACCTCTACAAGGTCAAGAGAGGTGGTGTCCTTCTCTGTCAGTCGGGCCTCGTGGACTTTGATGATATCTTCAGCCTGGATGAGGCTTTGGTGCAGGGCCTTCAGAGCAGACAGTCTGTTGGATACACAAGAGTCATTACAACAAATGCAGTTGTTCTTGAAAGGTTTTTACATTTAATGAGGCAGTGGTTTTTAATCAGTGAGCATTTCTAGACTGTCTTAAGTTCTGGTCATAATTACCTTACCCATTTGATTCTCATTCAGTACGTATAAATGAAATGAGACTCAGGTTTATAATTTTATTTTACCTCTGAAGGTAGGCTGAGTAAAGACCCTGCAGGCCTCCCAGTGAATGATTGATGTGGTCCAGTTCAGAGCGAAGGTATTTGGCATGTTCGGAGTCTGGAGGCAACCCTTCCAGATGCTTTATGATACTTTCCCGGATGCGAAGGTACTCATCGTGAATGGAGTCCAAATTTTGGTGTGCGAGCTGGATATAAAAAAAGAAGTAATAACACCTTAAATGAAGCATAATGAGTTTTTGAAACAGACAATTCATGTTAAATAGTATAGTGGTAAATGACTGGTACTTATATAGAGCTTTTCCCACACTTTCATGGTGCCCAAAGTGCTGTGCTTTACACAGCCTCACATTCACCCATTCACACACACACTCATACACCAATACAGCGTGTTTGCTCTGTATCCAAATAAAAATGCCAGACATTTTCAAAACTGCTATTTTTTCCTACAAGACCTTGACTTTATGTACTTTTATAGGTGTGTTCCTACTTTTTTAGTTGAGATTGCACCTGTTGTGTGTAGTAGAAATCTTAATTCAATAAATGTATAAATGAATGAATGCATAATTTTCCGCAGATTATGTGTTGCTGACAGAAACTTTTTCAAAACATGAAAATCACAAAAGAGCATACACAGTAAAAACACCAGTGTTAATTTAACACCCACAGTGTCTATATGAGCCTACACTCATATAGAGTGGGCTCA
>JAPTGZ010000010.1:20159846-20171954 GCA_029814645.1 Fowleria isostigma | reverse complement strand
GTTTAATTCACAGTAGTGTAAGTGACAAACTTGATGCACTTTATGTTTAATGCACTTTAAGAGATGCCCTTTATGTTGTGTATGTATTGTATGTAACACTGCATTTGACTAATTATTTCAAAAACAATAAATTGGAAAAGTTGTTTTCAATCAAATAGTTTTGACTTAATTTATTCTTTCAATTTTGTGAAGTATTGTGTGATTTACATTTACATTATCTCTATTTTTTCTTAGTTAACTGTGTAAAATATTGCAATATATCACAATATCATGATATCATGATATATCATGATACTATCGTATTGTAATCTAAGTGTCGTGATGCATATCGTATCGTGAGGTTCTTGCCAATACTCACCCCTAGTAATTAAGATATCCAACTTAAATTTGATGAAGCATGATGTACGTAAGTGTGTACGTGTAGAATATGTGTTTATATTATTTATGTTGAATCTGTTGTATGTGTTTCAAAAGTATGAAGATCTAATAAAGAGAGTTGAGGGGGAAAAAACATTGATACAGTACTGTTTAATATCAATACAGTATCATGAAATGAAGTATTGATATATTGCAGAACCAATATTTTCTTACCCGGTTAATAATAGATGTGAATTGACAGCTGCTAAATTTTATTCCAGTCAAAGTGTACAACAGTCTCTCCATTTGCATGGATGTATATAAGATGGCTGCTCTGTGTAGTATGTAACTTGGGACTGCTGATATGTTGGTATTTCTCAGCCTTGTCCTCTTGTCGTCTGGCTGTGGGGTTCCACAGGTTCCACCTCTGTGCAGTCACACCACGCCGATACGTAGCTGGGGTGTAATCGCTCACTCTGAGTTTCCTTTGCCGGTTTGTCACAATCCTGGAGGAGAGCATGTTTAGTTTTTTAAACACCCTTAGCTGTGCAATGATTGCACAACAGGAACTTGTTTGCCTCCCTCTGTCTTTTTCTCTGCTGACATCGATACTAAAACCATGAATGAGTGGCATGCATAGATCATGTGATGCTGGGTGGCTCTGGGTAATCCTGGAGCGTTCCATTCTGAACAGGTCACCGTGGTAGAGGTTATGAGAGGTTAGAACCCTTCAGAGAAAAATGTAAGAACAGACCAGGCTTTGTGTTGATTGGAGACGTAACACCACTGCATGAAGTAAAACCTCGACAGCCTTTGAAATGTCTTTTTATTGTCCTCTGTCCTGTGCTGTTTATTTGGTTTATTGATACGGTGGGTTTGACATCAGTGTTGGTCATCTTCTAATGAGCTCTGCTATTGTTATACACACCTGTCTGCTCCTGGACACTCTCTGCTGCTGTCAACCCCAGACAGCTGAGACGTACCTGCTGCAAAAAAAAAAAAGACCCTCATTAGCCAAACCATTCCACATTGTTCACCTCGGGATGCGTTAGCTTCTTCCCCGTTTTTTTTCTAGTAATGTCAGGTAGTCAAAGTCAGCGTGTCTTTCTGCAAGGTGGAGAGTTTCAGTCACCGAGGACCATGAAGAGAGGACGTGTTGGCTGTATATACCGCACCATCTCCACACAAAGTTAATGAGGCTTAAACTAAAACAGGGAAAAGGCGAATGCCGCCCTGTGTGCAACTTGACTGACTGAGTTGTGGGTATAAATAGAGACTATATAATGTTATCGGTCAAATACGTGACATTGGCTTTGCATAGATATGTGTATTAGGAAAGTGTGGAAAACTTTGACTTGATACTATTTTACATATTCCAGTGTTACAGTGCTAACCATAAATGAGTACATCCTCTTTTGAAAAGTAAGATTTTAATAATTGGGACAAAACTGAGTTTTATAGAACATTTCCTTAAAGCTGTTATAACTTTGATCATCAATTGTTTCATCAAATCTGTAAAACCCAAGTCATAGCCTAAGCATCACGAATTCTTAAGTCTGTCTCTGATTACAGACCTTAATCTTTTCCCTCACAGGGACAGTTCCGAAGTGTACTCCACCACCGACAATACATACAAATAGAGCTCGTAGGTCACTTGGGCATTTCTGGCAATTTGTCACAGCATTGCGTTGTGGGTAGCATAGTTCCACGCATCCACAGTAGCAGTAGCAAAAAACACCATCAAGTGAAACCCAGTGGGTTCTGTCTGTGTGGGGCTATGTTTCCCACAATGCAACGCCATGACAAATTTCCAGAAATGCCAGTCATCTGCTGCTTATGTTTGTAAACATGTGGATTTGTTTGTGGTGGAGTACATTTCAGATTTGTTCGCCATGAGGGAAGAGACTAAGGCGCGTAATCACAGACAGACTTATGGCTTCGTGATACTTAGGATATGACTCGGATTTTACAGATTTGATGAAAAGTTGGTGACAAGTCATACACAGCTTTAATTTAGAACTTGAAATATTGTATATTGTCCCATAGAAAATGTTGATTCTCAAAGAAAACTAAAGAGTTTGTGACAAATCTGTTGGGGTGGACTCATTTATGCTGAGCATTGTATATAGTGAAAATTCCTTATGTACTTGTTCATTATTTTTGTATCTTTCTTTTGTTTTTCTGTACTAATATTGTGTTTATTTGTCTCTACAGTGGAGTCTGGTGTGTGACTCAGCATGGAAAGTCCACATTGCTAAGTTCTCGCTCTTGGTTGGTTCCATCTTTGGATACCTGGTGTTCGGTATCCTTGCTGACTGGTAAGATTTAGAACTTCTTACACCTCCATTAACCATTAAAAACCCTAACATCCACTGGTGACCATAAGAATCTACTGATGTAAACGGTTTAATACTTGTGGATCCATCCTATCAATACATCTAAGTTATTGGTGTAAAATGCAGTTTATCATCATGTCATCAAATATGACCCATTTGGATGTTCTGAGGCTCTGTAGTGAAGGTGGAAACACCATCATCTTCTACAACATCTATTCACCACTAAAACCCATACAGTTGGATCAATGACAGTGGATGGAGACTCTTGTTTTATGTTCATTTCATGATATATTTTACTGGAAAAGTAACTTTTTGATATAATAACTGTCAACTTTTATCTGAGCTTTTATGAACATCTACATGAGTAGAATTAGATACAGGAAAATACCTGATTTTTTTTCACCCAAAATCACAAAATACAGAAGATATTGTAATAAATGGAGATAAATCACCTAAGAAAGGTTAAATGGAGAGAACTGCCAGAAAAGTAGCATCGGGTCTTTATGGGTTAAATGCTAATGGTCATGTCCGGATTTAAAGTGTTCTTATCGTTGTGTTTTGCTTCTGATCATATAGGTTTGGACGGCACCCGGTGCTGATTATATCAGTGCTGTTCATGCTGGTGTTTGGTCTGACTGTGGCCTTCTCTGTCAACGTCCCCATGTTCAGCACCCTGCGCTTCTTTGAGGGTTTCTGCCTGGCAGGGATCACCCTTTCCCTCTACGTTCTCAGTAAGTCCCTACCTTTCATCTAAAACTCCTGCCATCTGCAAGTTTTTGCAATGTCGTTGCATAATATGTTTAATTTCTTTGCTCATTAACTTTACTTTTGTAATATTTGATTCTTTATGCATTGGTTCATTCTTGGGTCAGATTTGTCAAGGATCCTTGAGTGAAAGCCTCAGAAGATTAAGCCCACACTGTCTACATTTATTTACAATAATATACATTAAAAAAAATCAGTTGTGTTGTTGCTGTCACGGTGGAGATTGTTCATTTGAAGATACCACATACAATAGGTAGACATTAGGCATAATTGCAATATCATCTTGAGACCCAGGAGGTGAAAGTTTTGGCTTTTTTCTATTTAAATAACTGAATGAATGTCCTTTACAGTGGAAAGTTTTTTTGTTTTTTTTTTTAAGTAAAGCTGAGAAACTCTTGTATACTGTGGAGAAGTATGTGCATATGTTTATGATATGTATATGTACGTGTATGTGTATGTGTATGTGTATGAGGGGTGTGTATTGGCAGGAAACTGGTGATAGTATACAAATCACAACACTAGCATCTTGATACAATATATTGAAAAATATCACAATACTGTTAACAAGGCATTTTTTTTTGTTTTATTTGTTTCTTATTTTAAAAGATATTTAATGGTGCAATTGAATATTTAGAGGAAATATCTTAAATAAACAAATACTTAAATTTTATTTTATCAGAACAGGATCTAATGCTGTATCACAAAACATTTCCCTGTAAAAAGTTTACACTCAAATTATGTTTTAAAGACATTACAGTTTGAGTTCCTGCTCAAATGTTCATATTTTATTGGTTGTGTAAAGAACACATAGTGTACATTCACCCAAACATCCAACATCATAACATTATTTTTGTGCAATCCCAACAAAGGAACTGATGTCTGTCTCTTTCAACAGTAAAAAGTACATTAGGATGTTTGAAATAACCATTATTTACCAAAACAGTGTTAAATAATAATAGATAGAATATTAACAAAAAAGAAACCCAAAAATCAAAAGTGAAGCCTCACCATGTCTGCATATGAATAAAAACCTAAAAAACATCGATACAGTACTTTTTAATATCGATAAGTGTCATGAAATTAAACATTGCAATGTATTGTGAACCCAATATTTTCTTACATCCCTAATGTGTATGTGCACAGTCACGGAAAAAATTATTAAACCATCAAAACTAATCAAAAACTATGATTATACAATCAAGGACTAACTCCTGTGTGTATCATGTGACTAAAACAGACAGAAAAGAAAACATGGAATGTCTAAAAGCGCTGTTTTTGTCAGTTCAGTGTCAAAGATATTGATGTAAGAACTTTTGTGATTTTGGTTATTATCAAGAAAACCACGGAAAAAGGATAGATATCAGCTCTTAAATTTAGTTTATGAGCTATTTTTGTCATTATATTTTTACAAACAAATGTACCTTTAGTTGTACCAGGCATTAAAATGAACAAGAAATTGAAGAAAACATAGGGTAGACTAATCATTTTTTTCCTCGACTGTATATTCAGAAATATTATTGAGCTGCACCTCATTCTAAAAACATTGAAGTATTGAGGCAAATTTGTGACAACAGTCTATAAAGAAATAAAACACCCTTAATTGCCTGTTGTTCAAACTGGTTTGTTTGGTGTTGCCTGCGTGTCTAAGAATTGAAAGCAGCTCCTGTTTCATTGAATAATCGTTGTTATGAGTTTCCCTGTTTGGGCATAGTAAATAAATACTTAAACATTATAAAATTCCTATCAATATACATATCACAGATTCATAGATCAGGCGTTAAGGCATTTTAAGGATGACCTAACCATTCAAATCAGTGTGACGAATACAGATATGAGTGCATATAGTAAATCACCAACATCAGTGTAATGGTGTGATAACTGCTGCAGTAATAATTTTATCAGTGCCACCCGCCAGTCCTCTCCCTCTGTTGCCGTTCTCAGTAACAATCAAACACACAATCAGAAAGCTATTTAACTTTAAATCCTGTCTCTAGCTGAGGCAAGCACTCGGCTGAAAGAAGAGTAATTGTGTTGCAGTGACCTCCTAACATTTATTAAACCGAATGCCATTGTGTGGATAAATTCTCATTACAGAGCAACTACCAGCTCCCTTACCCTTGAAGTGAACTCTTTAATTTTAATTTAAGCGTACCTCTGTGTGTCTTTTCCTCAGATTCTAATCCTTGTTAGTCATAATCGGTAATGTGACGATGACAAACAGTGTTGGGGATGGTGCGCTAACGTGTCTTCACTTACAGATCACTGAAAAAACTGAAAAAAACAAACAAAAAAAAAACATCCTGTGACCTTTTATCTGTATATATAAGGTTGGAATTAGGGCTGCCTGATATTGGAAAAAAAAAAACTGACGTGATTATTTTTTATTTTTTTTAACCCTGTGATATTTTGAGATTTTCTTTGTTTTTGGTGATTTTCTTTTTTGTTTTCAGTCATTTTCTTTGTTTTTGGTGATTTTCTTCATTTATGGTGATTTTCTTCTTTTTTTCCAGTCTCTTCTTTGTTTTTGGTTATTTTTCTATATTTTCAGTCATTTTCTCTTTTCTGGGGGAGGATATTTTTTTTGTTTTCAGGGATTTTCTTTGCTTTTGGTCATTTTCCTCTTCATTTTTGGTCATTTTCTTCTTTGTTCTTGGTGATTTTCTTTATTTATAGTGATTTTCCTTCTTTGTTTTCAGTGACTTCCTTCTTTGTTTTCAGTGATTTTTCTCTTGTTCATTGCTCATTTTTCAATGTTGTTACCAGTGACTCACTCCATGTGCAGCTTCAGCAAACTGAAGTATTGTGATCGGTAGATGGCTGTGCACAGTGTGTGTCGGGTACCCTTGGAATTAGATGAAAACAAGTTCATTTCATTTGACTCCTACATTACAGGATCTGATGTGACTATTACTCACACGTACATTGTGACGACGATGTTCAAATGATATATTGTGCAGCTCTAGTTTGAATAATTACTACAGTAGAAATGTGACTATTGTTTCAAAGATTCAGACAGAAGGGACTTTTGATAACGTAACCACCCTTGCTGTTTGATGCGTTTTCTGGTCTCACCCATGAATTCTTAAAAGCCTCTTTGGCTGCAGTAATTGGCCAATGCTGCCGGAGGTCGCAAAAATGGAGGGAAGAGGGAGGGAACAAGCGTAAGATGATGAAGGAAGGGGCCCTCAGTGTCCTTGTCATTTTAATTTACTTCACACTGTATGCTCTGAAAAGCTTGACTGCGTTCCCATAATAGAAGGACAGTTTAGTTGTGCCCGGGACAAAGGAGCAAGGGTGGGACAGAAGGAAGCGAAGGGGGTGGAGTTTCTCTGTATAGTACTGTACCGTTCAGTATGCTGTCTAATCATATTTGAATGGAGTTGACATCAGCATCCATTGTTTTCACATAAACCTGCAGTTTATGGTTCAGTAGACCGCCGCTTCTCAACCTGGAGCAATGAAACTTTAAAGAAGATGAAAGAGTATTAGATCATTGGATCGCTCTACAAAACCAAATTGAACTGGCATGTCTTGTTTTTATTTTTCCTGTACAGATTCAAACAGAAAACTACACTCACAGAAAAACAATGTAGTGTTGTGTAGCAGTCAGAACTGAATAAGTATATAGGTCAACATATAATTGATGGACTTTTGAAATACATGGGAAATATCTTGCATACATCTTTATAAAAAGTACAAAAAAAACCAAACGTTTTTTTATGTTCATTATAATCATGTCTTTAAAAATTCCATAATTATTTAATTAAGAGTAGAATCACTCATTAATAAATAATTAAAAAATGACTAGATATACTTAAATGTCAATTAAATAACCATCTGAATTTAATAACAACCACCTTTTAATTATCTGAACAATACCAAAATTGCTTTGATTTTGTTCTTTTTATTGTTGAGATAACTATGACAACATATCAAATTTTATATGGAACACAACAAATTGTATCTGTGTCCGAGAAATCACTTTCGACTAAGTTATCCATTACAAAAACACATCTCAAGGAAGTGTGTTAATTCCAAATCACATGACCTGCTCCACATGATGTCATTTTCTCCTAAAAAAAAACACTGGACAGACTCCACCACATGTTCTTTCTCCTCTTTCTGTGTTATTTAATATAAAGTAATATGTGAGTCAAGTGTGTATTTATCAGACTCTTATGTCAGCGTTACTATGATATTTTTATAAATAACTTTCAGTTTTACTCAGTTGTATATATATGATGTTTAGAAGAATCTTTCTATATAAATGCCATGTGGTGTTATGTTGATTTTAGGAATGAAAACTGCAAAAATGTCAACAATACCTGTCAATTATGTTACCCTGTAAAGGGAATTCAAAAAGTCCCTTAATTATATAGTATATTGACCCAAGTGTAGGTAGAGCAGTAGATGTGTATTGTAGCAGATGCACATTTTAACATCTTTTTTTTGTGAATTGCAGTAAAATGTGTAGCAAAACTGTTGTCATATTTGGAGTATAGTGTAATCTACAGCTTTAAAATACTGTGAGATGGTCACTTACAACCTGCTGTAATATTATACTATTTATTGTTACCTTACACAAAAGCAGTGACACAACAGTCAACACCAGGATCATAAAGACTTGTTAGTTAAGTGACTGGAAAGGGTCTACTATTGAGACTACCACTTCCTTATTTTTAGAGCAAAAATGAACTGTGTATCACATAACCCCTATCAGTAAAGTTATTTCCTCTTTGTTCAGGGGTTTCAGTTTCAGATTGGTATGATTTGTGGAATAATAATTAAACTAATTTCCTTTTATAAGCTGTTTCATTGTATTTAAATGTGTTTTTATGGCTCTTTGTAATTATAGGTGTGTCTGTGATTGCTGCCGCACTACACGTAAACCTCACATGCAAAAAAGTTGGCGAGACAGACGGCTGTTAGAGCTTTGCATTTTTCTATGGGCTTTGTGTTGCTATTCTGCTGCACTTATTTCTGATCATATGTAGCCCCAGTCACATGATATTTTCCCTGCAGCCAGTCTGTATTGACTAAACTCCACTTGTGCCGGCCCAGGAGAAGGAGCACAGTCGTTCAATAACACATTACTGGAGGGAATCAATTGTTTTATTTCAAGATATTCGGTTCAGGGATTTAATGCATTTGTATGAAAATTGGAGCGGGCCACATGCTGAGAATTTAGCTAATGCTTCATAGTTGTTAATGGTAGTCTTCACACTTGATAGTCATGTGACATTTCTTTATGTAACCCTATCAACCACATGATCCTGGTTTGTGGCTTGCTTTGTTTGACTCAGGAAAGTCAACGTCAAATCCCGGCTTCACTTGTGTTTGTACTGGAGAAACGGCGCTAATCCCTCCTCTCATTTGTTACACCAACAGTATAGGGCTGGGTGATCAGACCAAAAAGATCACAAGACGATCTTCAAACCGTCATCCGAAGCAGAGTTTTTTTCCTTACCTCGTCTTTATTTATGTTTGAATAATGAGCTTGGAGAACCCCAAAAACAAAATTAGTCAATGATTAAGTGAACACTAGTCATATTTGACAGGTACATTGTTTTTCCATTAATTACATATACCGTGGTCCTAATTTGTGCTGAGGCAGTTTTCATAATGAACCAGAAACATATTTACACTTTAACTTTGCTTTTTTTTTGACCCATTCATTCAGCAAAGCATCTGAGTCTCTGCCCTTCAGTTTCTGAAACCAGGTCATAGGGTTTCTGTAATTCAGTGTTTCTCCTCTTTTTTTTTTTTTAAACAAGCCCCACTAACGGCTTCATGGACCTACTGCTGCCCCCTCCTCTCTCTGAAAAAATTTGGGACAGGGGGGTGGGGTGTATGTAATTTTGAAAGTCATACGATGGACCTCTATGTGGGAGACATGGTGGGTTATATAGCTCTGTAGATAAAGCCCCCCCCCCACCTCATCATTGACCAACTGCTGCCCCCGAAAACTAATTTGCGACCAGGAGGGGAGTATGGGGGAGTGTCGAGTGATGTATAATGTTGTGAAGTACAGTAGTCGCTAATGCACCCCACTTTGTGCCTGAGTGCCCCCTCTCAACCCCCCCGATAATGTTGCTTGTGCCGCCCAGTTGAGAGCCACTGATGTAATTAATCGCTGTCTGAAATTGATATTTGTCACTATTTCTTCAGCAGCAGCAAAATAGCATATATAAATCCTGAAGACTTATAATGCAAACAGATACCAACTAGAAACAGACCTCAGTAAATTGCCTAGTTTAGCAGCGTTAATCATACAATCTGTATGATTCTCCTGAAAAAGACATTATATGACAAACTAATACTCACTTTTCAGTCAGACATCTTAGATTCTAAGCAATATCCTTGTCTTTAATTTTAATCTAGGAAGTTGAAAGGTTAAAATCAATCTCTTTGCTTCCTCACTTCTGGAAATGTTTTAATAATCTCGCAAAGTCGCTAATGTAAAGATCTATCCTCAATCCATTCAGCCAAGAGGGTGTCTGTTCGTCTGTGAGTATGTTTTTATCTAGAAATTTTCACATGTTATTTTCACTTTACATTAAAACACTTGACAGGGTTCCCACTCATCCTGGAAAACCTGGAAAATTATTGACCAATTTTCCCGTCATGGAAAACATATGGAAAATGAGGGGGAAAAAAAGGTCAAATATCCTGGAAATGATTAAGTTATCCTGGAAAATTATTTATCCTCCCCCTGACTTTGATGCCTAAGCTGAGATGAGACAAAAGAAATTGTTTCTCAGTGATTTATGAAAAATATACAAATATTTTTAGAGGAAGTACAGGAGAGAAAGTTATAGAGAAGAGAAGATAGAGTTGTGAATTTTCCAGCTGAAACATTGTAACTCCAGTTTGTTATTAATGAAGTGCTCCGCTGTAATCTGTGGATTTGTTTTCTTTATTCTGTGATACATTTGTCATAATTATTTTTTCACTGATAAATAGTTATAGACTGCACATCAGATGTCTGAACATAAACATAGAAATATTTTGGGTAAATGCAAATTACAGCTGTAGAAAAGAATACGTCCAAAGAATGAGAGGGACAGGGGAATGGATTAGTGTATGATGGAATAACTTGTCTCTGTAGCGGCTGAAAATGTCCTGGAAAATAATGTCAGGGAAAGAGTGGAAATACAAAACATTCAGAATTGAATTGAATTGTTTACAATGACATTTGGATGCAACTCCATAACAACAAGGTCAAAAACAGACATAAATAATGTGTTTGTGTATGTGTGGACTGTTGTTTTTACTGAATTACTCTGATATTAGTTGGAAAATGGTAAAAAACAATGCCTGAAGAACTACTAAAACAAATGTGACACAGAAGCCATGACAAACTGTGCAAAAGTTTTTTTTTTTTTTTCACTGGTAAATGATCTGGAGCAGCAGGTCAGTTCAGTCTGGGAGGTAAATGCTGTAAGCCAGTGTTAGCATTTGTCAAAATTCCTCTTGTAGTCATCAGTTCTTACAGCAACAACCAAGGTAGTGTGTTACTGTATGAACTACTACATCTAATGGGCAAACTTGATGATAATGATGAGCCATCTCTTAAAATGCACATAACAATCATGAATGTAAGTTTGCATACATTAGCATTTTCTTGAAAATTCTGAAAAAAATATGTGATAAATTTGGATGAAAACCACATCATCACAGAGCCCTATGTGTCCGATACTCCATGATGTGCCGGTCATATTTAACTGGCACACGCTGTTAGCTGTAGAGATGAAGGGACTGAACGTGAACCAGCTAAATCGTATGGAGGCTGAAATTTTATGATTGGGAGAAACGACAACCCGCTCCATCTGTAGTGGGTTAGTGGTAGATCTGCTTTTGCATATACATTAAGGCGCAAACAACATATTTCCTTCATTACAATGATCTACACAGTGTAGGCTTCAAAATATCACAACAAAGCCGATAGCTATAGAAAGTCATCTGATGCAGCGCAGCTATTTATACCCCCGTGCTCCATCAGTGTGTGTGTGTGTGCAGGGCCTTTTTAGCATTGGAACGCTATGCAGGACAGGCAGGGTTCATGGAGCCTATAGCTCATAATGCTGCTCACTAATGTGTTTTTACAGTAAACACCCCCCAGCCCCCAGTCACATACAGACACACGGTGCACATCAGCTAGCTGAGTCATGCTAGCTGTGCTGTTGGGGGGGTGTTTATGTGAGAGTTTTGTGATCATTTTGGGACGTGATGATTGTGTTCTGGGGCAGTGGGCCAGAGCATGCTTTTTGTTTACACATATTTTATCATGCACTCACATCGGAGGCTACAATCAGCTGCTTTTCTAGGACAGATAAACAATGTTTTCCCTCAAGTGCCGCGGTACAGTAATGAAAGTACACATAGCCTACTGTAAATACGTTTGTTAAAGGCCTGAGTATCTTCTGAGTATCCAGGATGATGATGTGTGACTGGATCATGAGTGTAAAATAATTGCTAGATTAACCCTTGAGTTACCCCCTCAGAAAAGTTACACCCATGACCCTTCAAGTGGACATTTTTGTCCATTTTCTAAAAAGTGTAAAAGTGTCCAATAAAAGGTCACAGGGGGGAGATTTTTGGTGAGTGGGGGTAATTTGGGGTTAAATTTGAGGATCCCAAGTTTCAGCCT